>PVJO010007609.1:0-36505 GCA_004026905.1 Hystrix cristata
TGTTTGTTCCTCCCTTTAGTAGTTTTATTTTTGGCTGCTTATTTTAATTTTACTAATTCAAAAGGAAGTTACCTCCTCTGTCTCTCCTATCTCTTCCCTCACCATCTCTCACCTCAACTAACACAAAGCCTTATTGACTTGCTGCTCTCTGGCTAGGTGTGCTGACCCCGCCGGACAGCCCAGGGGGCACGATGCTCCCCACAGGACATCTCTATTCCAGACTCTGCAGCGACTTCCCGTTCAACTCCCCCTCCCCAGCAGGCCTCACACACCTGTTACACTCCTCTGCAGCTTCTCTTGCTGCCCATTCACATTTTGGAGACACTATCTTGCTACTCTCCTAAATCCCAAGTTATCTTTTAAACTCTAAGTCTGGTGTCGCCCTTCCTTAATTCTGCGCAGTCTCCTTTCCCTACCTCCTGTCTGTTGCCAGTACGTCCCACTGACATCCGTCTCATTGTACTGACCACATCTGAGTCCTCATTCACGTCCTCCCTCCCACCCTACACTGCGAGTTCCCAGGGGATTAAATAGTGTTGATTCAACTTAAACTTTCTTTCATCTACCACAGTACATAGTCAGGTTTCATAGGTAACATCAACCTGGCACATAGTCAGGTTTAATAGGTAATTTAAGGAAAGGAGGCTGTTGGTGTGATTGAAATCAGATTGGCCTCACACCTTACTGTTTCTCATCTTCTCCATCGTTAAGCTTGCTAGGTAGCTTCCTCATTGTGAGTTAGCCAGACTAGGGTGAAGAAATTGGGGTTATAAGAGTGTACATTGTTTGCCAAATTCTACAATGTGAGTAGGTAGAAAAGAGGGGATTAAACTCCGCCTTCTGATCTGGAGTCCAAGGACAGTTCATTCAAAGTTCAGCCCCCCTTCTCAGTAGGTTAGTTTTAAAAGCTGGTGCTCAGGTACAGGGGTCAGTATCTACTGCTCCCCCTCCACATCCAGGAAGAGCCCTGCCAGGTTCCGGCAGGGAGAGAGATACTCCTGAGCACTTTTAAGAGAAATAGGGTAGAGGTGATGGGGGTCTCTGCTATAATGAGCAGTGGACTAGGCTGACCTCTGAGGAGGATTAAAGGTTATTTCCTACATGGTTCCACTGAAAATTCCAACTCACTCACTTAATTCAGGTAGCTTGACAGGCCAAGTCAGACTAGGGCAATTACAGTCCATGGATATCCTTTAGGAGAGCGTTAACAATGCAATTCAGCAAGGTTCTTCCAGGAGCTCTTTATTATGCCACCTCTGAGTCATGGGGAGGAATGGGCTTTGTTTCCTGGCCTCAAGAAATAGTTTGCTCCCTTTATCTGTGAACCAGAAATAATTCTTGGCTCTTGTTTAATGATGACGACGATGACGACGACGACGACAACAACAACAACAACAACAACAATAATCATTGTAGGAGTAATGAATTAGAACAGATTCACTTTACCAGAAAGTGTAATTGGCTGCAATCCTGTGTTGAATCTGAATTCTCTTTAACAGCTACTTTTAAACTGCTGAAGATGTTCAAATGATTAGTTTTGGGGGAGATAGGAGGGCAGGTGGTGAATTACTGACTTACAATATAATTATAACAATATCTGAGGAGTACTTTTCCGTGATACATATTAACTTGTTCTCATTCTCCAGAACATCCCAGAAAGTAGATTAGAAGACTGCTGAAGACTTAGGGTATAGTGGCAATGTCCTAGACATTGTCTCTGGACATTAGTTTAGATTTGAACCCCAGGTTTCCTCCAATGTATCTGTGATTTGCGGTGAGTTATTTAACTACAGAGAGCCACTATTTCATCTTCTTGAAAATAGGAATAATAACAAAATTACAGTCAAGCTGGAATGAGGCAATGGCTAATAAGTGATAAACATTCAGTGAATGATTACGGCAGATTAAGCATCTCTAATCTGTAATTTGAAATTTGAAGTGCTCCCAAATCGCAAACTCTTTTTTCCATTTTAGAGTATTTCAGGTTTTGAGTTTTCTGATTAGAGATACTCAAGTGGTAAAGTCTATGTAAATATTCTAAAATTCAAAAACCTACCATTTCTGGTCCCAAGTATTATGGGTAAGGAATACTCAACCTGTATTGTTACAGGCGACATGTTCTACGTCATATAATCTTAAATGACAGACGTGGAATTTGAACTGGATTTTTTTATTCCCAGTTTATTAGCTCACATGTCTAATATGAATCATTTAATGTCAGCATTTTCCTTCATCTTCTGTTTTTCTAAATTTTCATTCATTCACCAAAGATGTATTGATGACTCCTACATTGGACAGCTGCAAATCTGTTCTCAAAAGAGTTGTGTTGTTTTCTCACAGAATCTGTGACTGAGGCTTGCCTGGGGCACAGTGAATACACAGAATTCATCAAGGCCATGTTGATGGATTGTAGTTATATTGTTCCAGGCACAGATAGTGGCACCAGAACTGGGTTTTGAGGGCTGAATAAGTGTTGTCCAATTGGAAGGGATAAAGGGTAAGAATGGTGGTGATATGGCGTTAAGTGTGTGGCTGGATGACATGTAGTACAGCTGTCTGGGACATAGAAAGAGGGAGAGACATGGAAGGTGCAAGGCCAGGAGAACAGGTGGAGACCAGGTCACAAAGGGCATTATGTTACAAGTCTTATATTGTGCTCCATGGGGACTAGAGAACCACCAAATGGATTTTAACATG
Source organism: Hystrix cristata (assembly GCA_004026905.1). NCBI lineage: Eukaryota > Metazoa > Chordata > Mammalia > Rodentia > Hystricidae > Hystrix > Hystrix cristata. Next base: position 2,698 of record PVJO010007609.1, read on the forward strand.
CCAGCACAATAGTCAAATTAATGTTTCAGCAGGTTTTAAGGGGAACAATGTGAAAGTTGAATCTAATGGGTAGACCAGTCTAGGGAAAGGAGCAAGGGGCCAGATTCCAAGCAGGGCATGAGGGACCACAGGGCTGGGACTAACTGTGGGATGCATCTTCACAGGGAAGAGGGAGTATAAGGGGAAAAGTGACTGGGGACAGTGGATGGTGATTGAAGGGCAAGGAACTGAGGCAATCATAAGTGGGAGAGTTCCTAGTAATCATAAAATCCAGGATGGGGTAGCAGTGGCCTGTGGGGTACAGCGTGGGTGGATGATGTTGTACCCAATGAGGAGAAGAAGGGACTTTGAGACTAGAGGTTTCATTGACAGAGACATTGAAATCACCAAGGAGACAGTGAATTTGAAGTGAAAACTTAAAGTGGGAGTCAGCTATCAGTATTTTAGTACTTTAATGATGGTCAGGCCAGGAGACAGTACAAGGAGAGGTGAAAAGTCTCCACTCTCATCTCTGGATCCAAGAAGGGTTGGTACATGGGAGGATGACCCTTCTCTCCTTCAGGGAAACTTCCAGGAAGCTGGATTCTTGCAAGAAGCTAGAAGTAAAGGCAGAGACTCAGATTTAGCTGAAGCAGAAAATGGGAGAGTGACTGTGAAGAGGTTAAAGTACAGGACATTTTAAATAATAAACTTGAGACTCTGGCGGAACCCACAAAAGAGCTAAAGGGAAGCCAGTAGTTAGAACATAAAAGGGACATGCCCCTATTTATTTGTCATCGTCCTTGCCCTACTTTAGTGCTGTTGCGTTTGGCCGACTTCACCCTCTGTTTTGAAATTCTTTCCTCTTTTTGTCTTCCTAGTGCTACTCTGTCTTGGTTTATTGTCTGTCCTTAGGCTGTCTCACTTATTTTTATTCACTGGGTATTTATTGAAAAGTGCTTTCTGCTTCCTGACCCTTCTTTTCTCGCTCGCTCTTTCTTTCTTCTATTTCTTTTATCTCTGTCTCTCTCTCTCTCTGTCTCTCTTTCTCTCTTCCTCTTAACTTTCATTCTTCTTGATTGTTTTCTTTCTTTTTAAATTTTTTAAAATTTTGAGCTGGGATCTCTCTAAGTCATTAAGTTGCCCAGGTTGAGCTTGAACTTGTGATTCTCCACCTTAGCCTCACCGAGTGCTGGGACTGTAGCATGTACCATCATGTCTAACTTCTTCAACTCTTTTTCACATTCTCTCCCCTGACTCTGTCTTGGTTACTGTAAATACTCTTGTGGCTTCAATTTCCACATACATATGTGGATTTTAGAGCCACTCAGATCTCTTGCTGAGGTCCAAATTGCATTTTGAGCTTTCTTGCCCACATCTTTCCCTGGACATCAGGCATCCAAGCATACTCCTGGAAGCCAGAGTCTGTGCACTGCTCATTAAGGCTTCTTCTCCTATGTTCTCATTCATACATACCCCCCACCAGCCCCTGTCACCCTAAAGCATGAGAAAGATATCAATTCCAGGAGGTCAGAGATCTTATCTCTTGTTCACTTGTATACACCCGCAGTACCTAGAACAGTAGTGCCTGACACGTGACCGGCACTCAATAAACATTTGGTGAATAAGTGAAAGAATTCTGAGCAAGTCCATGGCATTCTGTCTCCATCATTGTTCATGTCTAAGGAGACACAGCATCTCTCAATCCTGGTCCAAAACTGACTCCCCATTCTGGGGTCCTCCATCCTTCCATAATTCAGACTGCATAGTTCTTCTGCTGTAGTTTCCACTCTCCTGGAAGCCCATTACTACCCCAGGGGATTTTTTAAAACAGCAATTGGTTCTCAAAATGTTTGAGATTGAGGAATACTTGGAAGAGTACTTGTAAAATTTTGATTCTTTTTGTTGGACTTTATTAGTGTTTTCCACAGAGAACTTTGCAGAATCGAAGCTCCTGGAAGCACTTGGGAAGAAGTTTTCATGACCAGATGAGCCTAGAAAGATGAAATACTGGATCTGTGTCTTGAGGAATCATTCACACTCAAGAATATTAAAGGAGCCAACAATTCCTAAAGTGAAAATTTAAAACACTTTGCTTTGTTTAATTCAGCATTTTGCCCCAGTTTTTGAAAAACAGAAATTCTTTTTCTAGATCATTTCAATGAAGAGCCAAGAGAATTAACATTCCGTGAGAAATTATTTAAGCAAGGGAAAACAACATTGCTTTAAAGTGGGTCTTGCCTTTATCAAAAATGCATAAGACATTTTTAGAAATCACATCTTGGAAGAATAAAAGTAATAAACATAAACCCAATTATCAAATATAGTATGAAGATGAGGTTGGCAGTCTGCACGAGGCTATTGACTTTCAATGACAGCTAGGAATTTAAGCTTCTAAGTTTCTGCTAGGGATCTGTGATTGAGAGGTACAGCATGCTCCAAAGTTTAAGAAAATGTGATAAGAAGAATTTCAACATTTAAAAAAAATCGCACCCATTAACTTGATCTCTTGGAAAGAGAGAAACAAATATCATTATTTGATGTCAGTGGTAGATTTCTTGATCTGGCTGGAAAACAACAAATTTATCAGGTGCTTTAGCGAGAGATGCAGGCTGGACCACACTGAAATGCAGGCTGGACCACACCCCTGACATTCCCCAGACAATCACTGTGATCTTGTCCTTTGGTTGCTCTCCATTTTCAGAGGGTTTAGGTGGGAGGCAGTCTATTAGTATGAATCTGTGACTGGCTTCTGATGGTCCCTGTCTGCCAACATTTGCTGACTCAGCTGGTCTCTAGCTCTCTTTCCCCACGGTGCTGCTACTCGCAGTACTGAAAGTCAAGAGTGGTAAATGAAGCTCTTCTCTTAGATGCTAATGGCTTGAGAGTTTCAGTCTCGAGTGAGATCTGTCCATGTCCTACATTCCACATAGTCAGCAGTTAGACTGTGTACTCAATTTATGCCCAGATCGATATATATTTTCCAGGCTACGGAAAAGATACTTTGGAAAGAGATATTGAAAATTTCTCAAATTGCATAAAGTGCACCAGTGGTTCTAAAGCTAGTGGTTCCAGATCCTTGAGTCCAAGTGATGTAAAGTTGAAGATCTACTACTTATTTCTAAGTTTGAAAGGCCAAACGATCCATCATACCTTAGCAGGTGAAGAAGCTCTATCTGGATCTTCCATCAAGACTGTGGCTAAGCTCACATTTTTGATTTCATGTCTCCAAAGCTGCAAATAAATAACAATAATAAAGGAAGAAAAAGAAAACTGACAGGCTCGAACACAAGAAAAACCTCCCTGTGGACCTCGTATGAAACAGGAAGGTGGTGAAATGAGCAAAGCTGAAGTCATGTGCTTGCTCAAAGGACAGAGAGAAAAATTCCTGTCTTGAAGCTAAAGACACTGATCTCATGGAATTACAGAGCAGAAGAGATTCACCAGAGGTTAAGAAGGGCAAGGGGTGGGAAAGATAGATACTACCTGCAGTTAGAAAAGAGGGATAAATGCTAGTGCTCCATAGCACAGTGGGATGACCATAGCTCACAACTCTTTGATATATATTTCAAAATAGCTGGAAGGAAAGAGTTTGAATGTTCTCAACACAAATAAATGATAAAAGTTTGAGAAAATAGATGTGCCAGTTACCCTGATTTGACTATTACACATTGTGTATGTGTATTATAATATCATATCGGTCCCACTAGTACGTGGAATTAATATGTATCAATTAAAGAAAGTAGAGGCAAGAGAGTGCTTCTTGGAGTAAGTAACCTGTTGGGCAATAAAGCTAAGGGGTCCCAGGCGAGATGAGAGCCAGAGGAAAGCCTAAGCACTTGAAGCTGGGGCCTGGGGAAGGACATTCTGGCTCATGAAAAATCCTGAAGAAAAAGCTGTCCAGAATTCATTTTCTGCAGTGACGGCTTCAGCAGCTTGTGAACCTGACCAGTAAGGCTTTATCTAGACTCAGCCTTGTGGCCAAAAAACATCAGGCCACCCATCACCCTCGTGAGGGACTTTGAGCTGTCAGTGTAGACCAGTGTGGCTGGTTTGTTCCCTTCTCCAGTGAAGGCAGCCAGAAAACCACCGGGCAGGGTGAAAAGGTACAGAGAAATAAGAGAGAAACAAAGTAAGTATAACAACACAAATCTGCCCTCTTAAATAAGCCTAAAATCCAGACTCCAGAGCCTCTTGAAGGAATCTAAAGCCAAAAAAATACCAGCGGTATCTATCAGAGTAAAAATTTACAGTGAAATTCAGTTAAGAGTCTGAGAAAAAGATTTGAAAAGCGGGTCTAAAATCTGAGATAATAAATAATTGCTATCAAATATAATACATTAGGGGTCAAAGCCAGTAAAGTGAAACAAGAATAGACAGAGTAAAAATCAAGTATAAATATTACATATTATATTTGTATATTATATATTAAAACTAAAAACTAAAATCTCCTTGGATGAGATCAATTATAAGCTGGATATATACAAGGATTATTGATGTGAATTAGGAAATAGCACCAAGGAATATATCCAGAATCTGGAACATGGGGTAGAGGGAGGATATAAGCAGTTAAAAGAAATTAAAACACATGGAAGATGGTTTAGGTCTACCCAATAAATATCTCATAGGAATTTAAGACAAAATAGAAGTCATGGCAGAGAAACAATTGATAAAGAGGAAGTCTCCAAGGTTTCTTCAGAATCAGAGAAAGATATGTCTTAAGAGCTAAACTATCTTTGGAGTTCTGAAAAATAATTAAATTGAATCCACTGAGACATATCACATGAAACCATGAATTATTAACAGTAAAAAACAAACTTAGAGTTACTAGAGAGAAAAGACGGAGCTAGAAATAAATAATCACTGACTAAATATTTGTTCTCAGCAATAGTAATGGTGGAGTAAATTGATAAAATGATTTAAAGGGTTAAGTGATAAACTTACTGCCTTCCTAAACAGAACTCCACATCAAACAAAGACATTTTAAAAAGGACAGTTTCTCTACCAGAAGGATATTTTTGTACAAATAGAAAACCAGCAAATATACACCGACAAACATTTGAAGAGGGACTCTACATAGGAATGAAAAGTAAACAGAGAAAAGGGAGAAGGAATAGGAGAAACAAGGGGAGCACATAGACAAATAACCAATGGAGACAAACAAGAACAACTAGTTACAGAAAACAGTGTGGAGAAGGTAAACTCTAGAAAGTATTCCTTGGGGGAACGTAGCCAGAAACACTGGGAAACTTTAATTGGGTTATTTAATTATAAATTATGGATGCTAAAAAATTTCATGTTTCCATTTTATCTTTGTTGATTTAATAGTATTTCTTTTCCTTTTAGAAGTTCTTTTAGGGTTTATAGTATGTATCTGTAACTTCCCAGAATCTACCTTCAAACGAGATTATATCATCTCATGTATAGTATAAAAACTTTATGGAAAATTAAGAATGAACCTGCTCTAAATGGGGAGGGAGGGAACAGAGAGGAGGGGTGGGGAAGAGGGGGGAGAACCAAGATGCATCATGTACGGGTACAGGATAAATGTGATGAATGTGACCATTGTATGTAAAATGTACCAATACATGTTCTTGGTTTAAAATTAAAAAAAAAAAAAAAAAACTTTTCCACATTATTGCTCCACTTGCCCTCTTCTAGCCTTTGTGCTGTCATTGTTATAAATGTTATTTGTGCATATATTATAAACCCTGCAGCTCATTGTTATTTCTTTTGTTTTAAAAAGTTAATTATCCTTTAAAGGTAACCTTTAAGGTAAGAAAAAGTCTTTTATATTTACTCACTGTATTAACTTCCACAGCAAATTATTGCTAGTTTATTCAGACGTGTCTGAAATCAAGATGTTAGCAGGCCAGGCTCTCTCTGGAGGCTCTGGGAGAATCCACTACCTGCCTTTCTAGGTTTCATTATCTGCTAACACCCCTCAGCCTTCCTTCCTTGGTTGGTAGAAGCTGTAAGCCAATCTCTGCCTGGGTCTTTGCTTCATTCTGTGCCTATGTCTGTTCCTCTTTTGTGTAACTTCCCTATGCCTCACTCCTACAAGGGCACTTTTCACTGGATTTAGGGCTCATGCGCATAAGCCAAGGTGATCTTATGTTGAGATCCTTAATTATATCACAAAGACTTTTGTCCAAATAAGGTAATATTTATAGATTCTGGGTTGCATGTATATCTTTTGCAGAGTCCTCCATTCTGCACCCACATATTTACCATTTTGGTGCTTTTCATTCCTTCGTGCAGATCCAGATTTCCACCTGGTATTATTTCCTCCACCTGAAGGAGTTCCTTTAATATTTCTTAATAGTGTAAGTTTGCTGGTGATGAATTCTTTTCAGCTGTTGTATGTCTCAGAAGGTATTTTTTTTTGCCTTCATTTTTAGAAGATATTTTCTCTAGGTGTGTGATTCTAGGTTAACGGAGTTTTGCATTTGATACTATTAGAATATGGCTCAACCATCACCTGGCTCACATTGTTTCAAACTGGAAGTCTTCTGTTATTCTTATCTTTGTTCTTGGCTTTTTTTCCTTTAACTTTTTAAATTATTCTGTTTGTCAGGGGTTTTAAGCAACTTAATCACAATTTGTCCTGGTGTTATTTTTTTCATTCCTTAGACTTCATTTAATGCTTTAGACTATGAAACTAGACATTTCATAAAATGAGAAAATGAAAAGACTGGGTTTGCCTGGCGTCCAGGCATATGGACACCACCGCATGGTTTGCGTTTAGGAATAGACAAATAGCCAATGGAGCAGAATGTTGATTAATTTTTATGAATTTTCCATGTGTTAATTAGAAGGTATATATAGAAGGTATATTCTTTATTATCAGAGTCATAGAGCTATTTTATTGATTGTATTGCTTAGACATTTTCTGTCCTTTTTCACTTTGTCTACTTGACCAGCCATATATAAGAAGAGTGGTATATTAAAGTTTCCTGTTTATGACAATAATGGGTTGCTACCTATTTCCAGTGGAATCTCTTGTTGTTTCCATTTTACATAAATAATTGCTGTGTTATTTCACATACATGTATTTATAACTGTTACATCTTCATTGTGGAATGTGATTTTTAATTTTTAAAGTGCTTTTGTTTTGCATGATGCTTTTTAAATTTAATTCTACTTAGCTGGTGCCATGATAACAATTCCTATTTTCTTATTGCATCTAAGTATTTGATAAATGTTTTTCCATCACTTACTTGTTTTTCAGAGTATTTTTTCTACAGAGGATTTTTCTTGGTGAGTCAATTTGAAAAGAAAGTATTTTTCTTTAATTAGGTAAGTTAAATACATTCACATTTATGAATATGACTATTATGTTTTATCTCCAGTCAGTCATATTATTTTATAGTAGAACTACTATGTATATCTATTTTCATTTTTATTATTTTTCTTGCTCTACTTATTATATTCTTTTGTTATTTTTAAATTTCTTTTTGGTAATTGGGAAGATTTATATTTTTGTTTCAGTAGTTAACCTTTACATTAATACTCTGTATAATACCCTCAATCCTCCCTGTTTAATATCAGTTTTTACTGTCTAGTATATCAGTTACAAATGATATTCTTTAATGCTCACCTTTTAAATATATAACAGCTAATGAATAAAACTCTGCCATAGAAATAAACTTATTCTATAAGTAATACAATTTTTCTAACCATTTAAAAACAGATTCTTTCCTCACTTCATGTCCTAAATACTAAAGCAAAATACTTCCATTTTTATATGAAAAAATATATAATGATTTTATGACCTTGAGTCATTTTTTTTGCATCCTTGAGTAGAGAAGGCTAATATTAAACTACTCATAAAAAGTACAGCCAAATAGTATATTATTAAGCATTACCATATTAAAATTAAAATTAAGCTTATGTTAACAAAAAGCAAATATAGAGAACACAAAGTTGCTTCCAAATTTAGGAGACTGAAGCCAAGTAATGGGTCAGCCTCTTTCTCCAAATTATAGCTAAAAGCCAAGTTACAGACTGGTAGAAGATTAAAGCAATAAATATAACTGGGGAAGAATCAGTGTCAAAAGCATATAGAGAAAATAAAGTTAATAATAAAAAAGAAAAGAAAAGAAAATTTGGTAATTGTTTTATTGGGCAAATTATAGAAAAGTTACTCAAATAGTCAAACAGAAAGATACTCACCTTCATTAAGAATCATGAATATGCAGATTAAAACCTAATGTGACACCATTCACACTTTTTAGATGAACAGTCTTAAATCTTACAAAACCAATCTTATGAAGAGGTGAAGACATAGCAACAATAAAAGTTTCTGATGAGAGCAATTTGGCAATAATATATACATACATATATATGTATATATATATTAGTTTCTTTCTTGTACCAGACAACATGTAGAAGAGTAATACTAGCATCATTTTTTTTGCATCTTTTTTTTTTTTTTTTGTGGTGCTGGGGATTGAACTCAGGGCCTTGTGCTTGCAAGGCAAGCACTCTAAGCACTGAGCTAAATCCTCAGCCCCTGCATCATTTTTTTGCATCATTTTTATAATAGAGAAAAATGGAAACAAATATCAAATTAATCAACAGGAAAATGGAGAAATAATTTATGATGTTATTATAAATGGCAAACTCTATAATAGTTGAATGATATAAGTCTGTATTTATCTAAACAAATCTCAAAAAATAATTTTGAGTGACAAGGGCAACTAGCAATATAATGTATATGTATAAAACTATTCATATATACATAAAATACTGCAAAAACAACTTGTTTATATTTATAGTACACAAATATATGTTATTACAACACAGGTCAAATTATAAACCTCAGATTTATTGTATTAGCTCTCCTTTCACTGAGACACAAAATGTTACACCTACAATTTAAAGGAGAAGAGATTTAATTTAGCTCATGGTTTCGGGGGATTCAGTCCGCGGTTGGCTGACTCCAGAGCAGAAACATCATGGCAGAAGGGGCTAGTGGAACAAAGATGTTTCATCCATGCCAAATGGGAAACAGGGCAGGGGAACTGCTCAAAATAGGAAGAAGCCAGGAACCGCATATAATACCCAAGGTCACTCCTCCATGAGCCACCCAGACACATCCAGTGCTTCACTAATCTGCTTTACTCATCTGCTAGGCATTTCTTAATCCAGTGAAGCTGACAGATCATGATTAATATTCATAGTCATTTCATAGTCATGCTGATGATTAACTCTGGAAAAGTAAAAAAGGAATAGAATTGTGGAGGAGTCTACTGTGCCTTTCTTTTTTTTTTTTTTACTGTGGCTTTAAGATGGCTTATTTCATTTAAAAGTGGTGTGACAGGCAAATACTTCAAAATGGTAACATTTGATAAAGTTGTTTGGTGGCTATATGGGTATTCATCATGTTGTGATCTATGCTTTCCTCCTTGTATAAAATATTTTATAATTTAAACAAAGATAAGTTCCCTGTGGTACAGTGTCTGGGTCTAAAACCAAAAGCGATTAGCTGGAGGAAAAGACTCCAAGTAAGCCTGGGCTAAGTAGAAGGCCACTGAAAGTCATTTTTCCTCTTATGGTGACTTAGCCTATGCAATCTTCTGTTTATCAGCTGTTTGATAACCTTGCTTCCTCTTCCACCTATAGCAGCCCCAGGTCATGCACTGTCCCTTGTGGATCCCCTGTGCCCCACCCAGCTCCTCACAACCAGTCTTTGCAGCAGTGCCTCTGTACATGCTTGGTCCCCTGTGGGCAGGCACCCTGCTGGGCTCAGTCAGGTGTGTGCTCATCTTATTTCAGGCATGTGGCAGGGCTTCGGTGTTGGTGAAACAGCCTGGTGAAACTTCTCCAACTCGAGAGGAGAAACAGTGCTGAGTGATTGTGAGAACAGTTTGGATATACATTCATATACCTCTCTTCATGAACTTAATTCTTTCCATGATTCTGGCAGCAAACCAAGTTAGACAAGAACCAAATCAAATTCAATGGTTAGGTTCAATGTTGACCTTATGGGGAAATTTGATTTGGTTCTTGTCCAGTTTGGTTTATGACTAGAATCATGGAGAGAATTGAGATCATATATATATATATGTTTCCAGTAATTCCCCTCTCTCATCAGAAAACATACACAGAAGACAGGCATTTTCCAATGTCAGGAAACTGAATCTGTGTAATACGTCAGACCCTTTCTCCAACACTCTTCCTGCTTTCTGCCTATCTGGTGAAGTGCCTCTTAATATTTTGGTATTTATATTGTCCTAACCTTCACCCATCAGCCCATCATACAGTGTGTGGTGCTGTAGAAATGCCCTGGGGTTATGGAGGTTTACAGGGATCCCTGGGCAGCTTGTTATGAAAATCAGTCAGCCTGGCTCTTTCAAGGAGATTTCTGATCACCACCCGAGTGGAGCTATCAGATGCATCAAATCATTTTCTCCGAAAAACACTGAACTGGGTGAATGGGGTGGGCGTACTTGGGTCTGTAACAGGGCAGGGAGGCCTTTCATCCTCCTGCAGCCCCGCCTCCCCACCCTGGCTTGCTTGGGAGGTGCCAGCAGTGCTGACAAGGGAGCCCAAAGAAGAGAGCTTACAGAAGAGATCTGAGGCCCTTTAAAGATCCCACATCTAAGCGAAGAGGATTTCTACCAACAGGCAGGAGATCCGCGCACGGCAGGCCCGGAGAGAGACATCAGAGAAAGGAGCTGTCTCCTGTGATGAGGGCATTCAGGGATGGAGCAAGGGGGAAGTGGGCCTGGCAGCGCTGGCCAGCTATGCGTCACCCAGGCCCTGGCTGGCGGCCTGATGAGAGCCTGCTCGACACTTCGCCTCAAGGAAAGGAGCGAACCAGGCTGAGTTTCTATGTAGGATGTTTCCCTCTTGTTCTTAGATTCCAACGTTAGTGTCCAGCTGTTGGGAACCCTGCACCTTTGATAACCCACTGTTAGAAGAGAGACCTGATGTCCTCTTTCCCAGTGGGAAATTCCCTGCTCTTTTCCCAGTCCCTCATCCAGACTTCCCTACTCCAGACTCAGACTGGTCTCTCTGACTCCAGGGGGCTGTCATTCTAGCTGTTCAGGATTCCCTTGCCTTTCAACATGGTGCAGCGCAGTGGGTGGAGGTGGCAGCTCTGGGCTTTTGTCTCAGGATTCTGTGCAAAGCATCTGAAAAAAGATCCCCAAGGCCAGCTGTACTCCTGGACACTCCCCCTAGGGCCCCTACCTTCTCTGACAACCATTTCTTCCGTTGGCCTCTGGACAGGTCCTGCCCTCTGGTCCTGCCCAGCATCTCTCCCAGCACAGTCGGAGACATATTCTGGCCGTGCTCCTCTGACTACCATCACTGGTCCTCACACACAGCCACTATTTACACCTGCAGTGACTTCCATTGCCACTGAGGACAAAGCAGGTGTTCAGGAAGGCTTACAAAGCTCTGCTGCACCTGGACTGTTTATCTCTTCTGCTTCAGTCCTCAAACTGAGTCCTCAACTTATTAGACCCCAAATAAACTTGGTCTCGAGGATGTAAAACCTTTGTAACCTGTATCTTGGCTGTCCCCTATGCCTGGGCTGATCTTTCCTGCACTGCCCCTTTCATACGTCTGCCTTCCACTTCTCTTGGGTTCAGCTACAGCTGAGCTAGGAGGTCATCTTGTTTAAATGCCTACTCTAGAGATGAGAAAGCCAAGCCCCAAATCCCAGGTCACTTCTCTAGCATCATGAGTAGACTTTGGTCTTTGACATCCAGACACCCGGATGCTATACCTCATCTGTGAGAAAACTCTCTTCCCCATCTCTATTCTATCTTCTAGAGCCTTACACTGACCATGGAAGGTTTTGAGGCTGAATGAACTGCCCTGAGTAGTGTTCTCTCCCCGCCCAGAGCACTTGGTGGGAAAGGTTGTCCATACTTATCAGCAAATTTTTTCTTCCCCCAAAACTTTTCTTCTATCAATATTTGATGAGGGTAATTTCAAAGACTTGTTTAGTATGATCTGCACATAAGAAGCCCTTCTGAGTATTTATCACGCTCCGGGTATAATTACATTCAAATCCTGAGACACTGTTGCTAGGTTACTGTTGCTCGAGGTTCCTCCGACTTCCATGCTTGAGATGCCCTGCCCCCCTTTTGTGACATTAGGGGCAGGGGACCAGCAGGTTGAGGCTTCTGATTCCTCTTAATAAAGGGGACACTCCAGCGTCTCTCAAGTTGCAGAAAGTGAGAGAGTGCGGGGCGGAGAGGGGGGATTTTTCACGCCTCTCCAGGTGGGGCTGGCGCTGTGAGGTACATCATGTGGTTCCTGCAAGCAAGATTAAAGAGGTGGGGAGGGGATGAAAAGAGGGCAGTTGCTGCTGTGAGAGACTCCCCAGGAGGCATCATCTGTGAGCCTTCCCTTCCATCCTGCATTCTCACTGAGGGTGGAGCATGCATCCTGCATCCGACTCCAAGGGTCCCAGGAGGAGTTCCATTCTTTCAGCAGGAGGCTGCCCTTGTACAAGGACACAGGCAGTATCTGAGGGGAAAGCAGCTCCCTTCTGGACTGAACAGCACTTGGCCCCTAACCTAGGGTGAAACATTAGGATAAGAGCAGAAGGCTGGCCCTTCTCCTTATGAGCCTCCCTCATAGGCAAAGTCGTTTCTATCAACAGGCACGTCTGAGGCTCTCGGCTGTACTGTTTCCACACACTGAGCTGGACTGGAGATGTCTGAGGTGAGCTGTTCATCCTAATGCCTCTGGAATGTAGAGGCAGGGACAGCAGGCCCTTCATTCAGCCTTCACATTCACACAAAGGTCTCAAATGTAAACTTTTGATATTATTTCCAAATGAAGCTGTACAATCACTGTTTTTCTCTTCTGTCTTCTTTCTTTCACCACTATTATACAAATAAACTTGCCAAATATACACCTTTAAAATATAGCACGTATTTATAAATCTGTTTGGGCATTGCATTTTTTCTATTACCTAGGACTCGGAAGCATAGGAAGTGGCCTGTGCCTCTGTCTACCTCTAAAAGCCTGGTTTAATTTCTCCCTGTGTGAGCCTGGCACTTTGCAGTAGATTGCTAATCCATGGATGCTGCCTTTGTGGCTGCACATTGATTAATGGCTGGTCAGGGCTGAACCCCACACATTTGTATTTAATGCACTACTGAGTCAGCACCACTGGCCTTGGGGAGGAAAAAAGGGAAATAAAACCCAGACAGATGGATTCAAGATGGAGTTTAGCATTGGATTTGCATTTTCTGACTCTGCCGCCCAATCTATTTCCCATTGGCCTTTAGAAACATGCTAGATTGAATTGTATTTCCTATTGCAAGTTTTAAATGAGGTGGATGATACACTAGGCATTACCATCCACAATCCCCTGGGCATAGCTACAAACACGCTTTCAAACTTTAGAGCAATTTCCCCAGTCATCACGGAGCAATAATTGCTATTAAAAAGAATATATACCCATGTATACACACAAATGTTTGCAGCTCATCAGTGGGGAATATCGATTGTTGTCAATTTTTAATGCAAAAAATAATTAAAGACTTAGCATCTGTTCAAAATATTTACAAAACAGCTTTACTATTAGTGTTTATTATCAAAACCACAACCAGGATTTGGAGATAATTCTTTGAGACATCAGCTTGGTGAAACATTTTGTTTCAACATTAAAAGTTTGTAAGCTTTCATATCAGGAGAATGGTGGTGAGTAGATGTTCCCAGTCATCAAAAGTGTTCACTAAGCTGGTAAAGGCTGATTCTGTACAAAGTGGCAAATAATTCCTGGATTCTCCTAAATGATATTGGAGAGTGAGAAGAGGAGACAACCTTTGTTTATTGTGGGTGTCTTTGTTTTAAAGACTCACATCTGGTCTCTGTGCTCACCTATTAGCTTGTTACCAAGGACAAGAGCCACTTTGGGTTTTGCCATGACTTACTTCCTGCCTCGGAAATCTTCCCCATCTTGTGAGAATGGGTCAGACAGATACAGAAATAGCCATCTTCACTAGTCAGGGAAACAGAACACAGACAAGATAGCTTAATAGAAGAATAGTTATGGCAAGATTGTGAGAACTGACCACAGAGATTAACAAGGGAAACAACTAGCCTCCAAGATTGGTCAGGCAAATGGAGGTATGACAGTGACCAGAGCCCAGAGCTGGGGCTTCCTTGTGGGGACCGGAGCCAGATGTTTTGTATGTTCTGATCACCAAACATTTCTAACCAGGTCTAGTCAGGAACACTAACAGCTGTAAAATTAAATGCCCCGTGGGAAACAACCAACTCTCAGCTGCCAAGACCTTCCCAAGGCCACAATGCTCAAAGCTATAAGATAACGAAGGGCCCTAAGTTACACATGGTGCCTGCCACCAGGAAACGCATGCCCAGTTCCTCCAGCCCTGGACACTCCCCAAGGCCCACAGCCTCAAGACAAGGAGGAACAAAGACCCTGCAGAAAATGTCCTGGGTCAGTCAATGCCCACACCTCCTTTCCGCCATAACTCCTATATAAACCTTAGGCCTCTTTGCTCGGAGAGCTTCTCCTTTGTTCCTGAGAAGTCTCCCCTCTGGCTGGGTTTGCTCTGTAGGTAAAGCCTGTTCATTGGTGTTCTGAGGTTGCATCTCATTTTTTCTCCAACTCATGTTTTAACAAGGTTGGCACATTCCTGGCCAGGGGTTTCCCTCCCTCCCTGGAGCAGAAAGGAGAAGAAACTCTCTGAGTTCTCTCTTCCTGCCTTTGAAGATGTCACCCATGCCTCCCACTGGCTGTCTTGACCAGGAGTAGGTGGGTAAATGTCTCTGGGAAATGTGGTCTGCAGTGTCAGGCCACTGAGTTACAGAGCAGAGGAGTGGGAGGCAAGGAGCGGGTGTGCTATCAAGGTAGCCCCTGACTGGCATGGCAGCTTGAGAGATGCACATGGTGCCGGGTCAGAAGAGGAAGACAAAAGCCTGGAGGAAGGAATGGGTACTTTCCATGTGGGAAAGCAAGGAAATCTTCCCAGACAAGGCACCACCTGAGATGGATCTGAAGGGGAGAGAGACTCCCATAAAAAGGCTGGGCGTGGGAGATGAAAAGACAACACTCACCTGTAGTTGAAGACAACAGCCAGTATGGCAGGAGAGGTAGTTTTGAGATAATAGGAAATAGACCAGATGACATGGGGTGTGTGGTTAAGAAGCTAGGTGTGAAGACAAGGTGAGACAAAGGGCTGTATGGGGCTTAGTTGCTCAAAAATCGTAGTCTCATAGATAGAGATTGGCATAAGCCATTGTTCTCAGGATTCGTCCACACAAGGAAAAGAAAAGAAATTGAGAGTGGCCAGAGGAGGAGCTGGATTGTGATGCAGTCATCACAAGGGCCTTGGCCAGTCCTGTCCCCTTCCCATCCAGGAGCTCCGGGGCCGGGGTGGTCCTTCAGAATTGCCACCAGAATTGCCAGAATCGAGTCAAGGGAGTGAAGGGAGATGGGCCATTATGCCTTTGTGTTGCTGGGCCGCTGGACACAGGCTGCCCCAAGAGGAGTCATGACTGGATGAAGTAGCACTCTTTCATCAAGGACAATCCCCATGTATACTTCCATCACCTGAAGAATGAGGTCCATCAGTCCCAGTTTGGGCAATATACCATCGTGCTTGTGAGGGGGTCCGGGTTAGGAAAGGCATGTCATGTTGTCAGGGGTCCTGCTATGCACCAGGCAGACACCACACTTCATATATATCAATCTTCCAGAGCCCTTTCGAGTCCATATCACCAGCCTCATTTTATAGGGCAGGAAGCTGAGGCTCAGAGAAAGTACGCGGCTTGCTCTGTGCTCCCAGTCAGTAAGCAATGGAGTTGGGATTTGAACCCGCATCTAACCATAAGCCCATCAGAGAAGTCTTCCCCCAAGGGGAAGAGAGGAGCCTCTAGTGTTTATAAAGTAGGAACAGAGGACATGACCTAGAATGAGTGGTCAGGGTGAGACAGAAGATGATATGTAGAAAGCTGAAAAAAACATCAGAAATAACCACTGTGCTGAACGTGATAGAAAAATCAACAGATTAATTGCCAAGCAACAGAGAGGGCTCAGGTAAGGTTAAATTGCACAGATATTTTCGGGCACATGCTGGACTTTTAAAATTCGTTTTGGCTATCCGGTGAACTGAATCCTCTTATATCGAAGACTTCCTCATGCCATGAGCCCAGTGGGAGAAGCCGTGAAGGGCAGGTGGTCTCTTTTCCAGCTGTCTTGCAGCTTGGTGGGTGCGTTACACAGTTCACTCATCCGTTCCTTTTGATGCCACAGGTACTAGAGAAGCTGCTCTGGCTGCCACAGCAGTGGTGGCTTTGTCCAGCTTCCACTGCTGGGAGGGGAGGGATGTCTGTGGCATCTAGGGTTTGGTATGGCAGTGAGTCCTCAGCATCTGCTTGATGGAACAATTTCGAGTACATTTTGATCATTGCTCTTAGCTGGACAGTCCTAAGTGTGGTTCTTTAGCCCTTCTGCCAATTTGGTGAGCTGCTCGATATCCTTTAAAAACATTCTCTTGAAACAGTTTCACACTTGTAAAATATTGCAAAAGCATGCAGAGAATTCTTATATTCTCTTCACCAAGATTCCCAAAATGTTAACATTCCTAGGATGTGAACATGTTACTACATTTGCTTTATCATTCTCTGTCTTCGTCTGAATGTCTCTCATCTATCTAGCCATCTATCCTACTATAGTAACACTGATTCAGATTCATCCATGGATGCTAAATCAGCAGCTGAAAGAATGGGAAAATAAGACACTTACATAGTCTCAAAATATATGCCCTCAATTCCACAGTGGAAAGAGGAATTTTATAGGGAAGAGAACTGGCAGACACCCAGTGATCAAACTTGACATACTGAGTAACAGCACAAATGAACACCAGGTACCTCTTGATAGGTGCACTGAGCTGGACTCACCATCTCTTCTTGCCATTTCTGAAAAAACACTCATGAGGAAACACCAGAAAAAAAACAAGCTGAGCTTAATTCTACAGAATAACTGGCCTATCTTCCCTAATGTTATTTTAATATTTTTATTATTGGAGGGGCGGTAATCTACTCAAGTGTTTTGTAACCTGCATAGCAACAAACCAGAATAAGTGCATTCCTGAAGTTTTGGCTGTAACAAATTCCATGCTGGTGAGGCAAATGCCTAAATGGGGCACCATACCAGGAACTGGACTGCAGTATTTTCAGAGATTCCCCAGGAGCAGCAGGTTGCCTAAGAGGGAGCAGGGCGGGGCGGGGTGGGGGGAATGAATGTTGGAAACAGGTGCACCAAATACAGTGTTCAGCACTGAGCCACAGCTGATCCTGTTGGGCCTCAGTTTTCCACACTCATTCTGGTTGTTTAGCTTACTTGTATCAACTTGACTGGCTTGGGAGCCAAGGGGATTAGTAAAGCACACTTTTGGGTATGTCTGGATAGGTCATAAGGGCAAGATATTGCCCTACTTTCTGGCCACCGTGAACTAAGCATCTTTGTTTCACCATGCCTTTCCACCCTGATGTTTCTGTCTTGGAGCCAGCTGACTATGGACTGAACCCCTGAAATTGTGACCCAAATTAAACCTTTCCTCCTTCACAGAGTGGTTGTTGGGTATTACGTCCCCCAGGTACTGGAAAACTGATTAGTGTACTTTCTTGAGTTCTGGTGGCTATAAAATTATGAGGTGTTTGTTTTTTCCTCTTGTGAAGCAGGGCTGGTGATGTATGATAATGACATGGGCGTGGATCTAAAACTTGGTGTGTGCCTAGCACTGAGCACTCTGCCTTTTACAAACCAGTATATTCCAGTAATTAAGTGTTTAGGCTGTGGAATCACTTTCCTCATTTATAAAATGGAGATGATGATAATGCACAATTCATAGGTAAAGTGTGAGGATTAAATGATAAAGTATAAGTGGTTTAGCATCATGCATGGCCCACCCCGAATTTGAGTAACTGTTGGCCTTGGTTGTGCCTAGAAGGGCTTTTGGTTAGTTGAAATACTTGAGGTCACCTTGACCCTGAGAATGAAACAGTGATCAAGCCAATGCCTGCATATTGCAAAACAACCTTTTCCTCTGGTGTAAAGCACAGAGAAGCGAGGAGGGACAGGGGACTTTGGACTGGAGATCAAATGCTCATTTCACAGACAAGGAAGCCAATGGCTGGGGGAGAGGTCTGGTTCCCCCAGGTTAGTGGCAGATGCCGGTCTAACACTGACCCTCCTCTTTGCCAGGCTTCTCTGCCACATACAATTGTGCTAACCTTGGCACCCTGGGGAGGTGGGCAGGGAGCTCATAACTCAATAATTGCCTTGTGGATTTTATGGGGCCATATAACGATATGCTGTGCAAACTTTATGAGTATTTATTTTACAATGTCTATTGGAACCATTAACACTTTCATTAGCCAGATTCGAGGGCTGTGGGTCTTGGGTTCCCTACTAAGATCAATTTTGTCTGTAGATTTTAAATAAAAGCTCATGAAAACATTTCATGTTCATCCCAAGGCAAGGAATTGTTCTCAGTGTCTGGAAAACCCAGATGGAATCAGGAATTCACAATCAACTATTTATCCTTTTCAATTCTGTGCAGGCAGGAAGAAAACAAGTGGGGATTACTAGACCAGTCAGCCCACAATATTTGTTACTTCCCCTTGAAACCTGCTTTGCCTCAGCAAAGCTGATCTCCAAGTGACCTCATGGCTTCTGGGATTATACTTTCATCTTGGATTCCATAATTTCAGGCAGGTGGGAGCTTAGGCATGGGTTCCCAGAAGAGATAACAATATAATTTCTAGTTCCTTTAAAAACGTGACTGTACAATGTAGGTAATTATACTTGCTACAATTAGGGTACTGCCTTTAATGTACTTCAGATCTATGGTAAAGCCTCAAAGTTATTTATCAGATGTTTTTGAAAGCAGTGCTGTGAGCTCAAATTGTTAAAAGAATTATTGTGTCTGAGCGAAGTGATGATTCACAAGAAATGATTAGGTAGAGAAGCCAGTACCTTGCAGCTTGTCTCTGGCTGGGTAAGAAGAGGACATGATTGGTTTATTTTCTCAGTGATGAGGCAGGTCATGGAGCTTGCCTGATTCAAACAAATGTACTTTTTGCACATCTATTGATGTCCCAGTGATGTGCAAAGAAATGTCATAAACACTATGAAAAGAGATGCAAAAATGAATAAGATATGTTGTATAAGATATATTATTTTATTTTTCTTATTTCTTTGAGGATCTTGCTGTCATAGATGGAATCTGTCCTCTTCCTCAACTCACAGCCCATTTATCATCACTAGTGCATGCCAAACATTTCTCTTCTTTATTTTTTCCTTTTTATTCCTTCACCACTTTCCCATTCCCTTCTCCCCATAGACAACTGCATTATTGCATTTGATGTCTATCTTTTTGCTGGTCTATGTTTTTACAAAATGTTTATTCTTTTGCCAAATATATTTTAATGTATGTAAATGGTATTATATAATCTCATTCCATTTCTTAGTCTTCTCACTAAACAATATGTTGTTAAAGCTTAACTCGTGTTGCTATGTTTAAATCTAATCTGTTGCTTTTAATTGCTGTATAATGCTTCATTCAGATTTTATTTGTGAGAGACAGTAGGCTATTTGGAAGAAGAGGTCTATCTGAACTTCAGGAGAATAATGCTATTGATTATGAGGAGAACAGACTGGAGTCAGTGTGGGAAGAGGTGGCTCAGAGGCAATTTTAATAATGCAAATGACAGGTAACCGAGGCCTGGTGCCCCGAATGGAAAAGAGGGGATATGTGTTCTACCACTTTAGAAGAAGATGGTACATTTTGACTACTACAGTGGATGGCCTTGATCCTCTTAAGAAGGTATGTACAACAAGTGAGAAGGAGCATGAAGTCAAAGGCAATGTTAAGAACTTAATGCTGGGAGATGAAGTGATTTTGAATTCCAGTGATTAAGGAAAGTGCAACAGAAGGTATGAGTTGGGTAGGGGGAGAAGGGGAAAGAAGATGCGGTCAAACTCATACCGTCTTCATTTATTTTTTCACCCAACCAACATTTATTGAGTACCTATTACGTACCTGGTGTTGTGTACCTAACATTGAACTAGCTGCCAGGAAAACAGGGTGGGGGGAGCTGTATAGAGTTCTCTGCCTACACTGAGTGGAGAAGATAGACATTGACAATGATCATGAAAATGAAAGCATCACCACAAGTTATAATAAGGACTCTGGGAAGATAAAATCCTCACGATTTAGGTAGGAAGTCAGAAGAGTGTTCTGTGGGGCATCACAGTGAAGCTAAACCATAGATGAATGGGCAATACCCAGATGCGGGTGAGGGGAAGGAATTTCACACGCAGGAAGAGAGTGAGCCAAGACCTTGACACGGAGAACTCAGTACACGGGAGACGCCCAGGCTGCAGCAGTGGAGCCTGCAAGACTTTGCAGGTCATACTCAGCTTTGGAACCTCATTTTTTGAGGAATAGGAAGTATTACAGAGTGCTAAGCAAGGGTTGCTATACTCAGCTGAGCAGTTCCAAGTGCTGCTGGGCGAAAATGGGGTTTTAGAGAAGCAGCATGGAATGGTAGGAAGGTGGGAAGAGTTTTTTTGGGGGGGGAGTCAGGTATTTAGACAGAGGGTGTATCACTTTAGGGTTCACTAGAGGAACAGGTATATATATATATATATATATATATATATATATATATATGTTACATGATATACATGTTATAGGATATATATAGGATTTACAAGGTAGACTTACAATGGCCGCCTGCAGAGTCAGGTGTGGAGGACTGCAAAAGGGCCATCTGCATGCTGGAGAGCTGGAGGAACCAGTCAACAGGTAGAGCCTGGAGTTCGCTGTAGAGTCCCATGTGTATCCAGATTAGAAAGCTGAAGGCTTCTGCACTAGAAGACTGAAGAGTCTGCTCTGGAAGCCAGGAGATGTGTCAAAAGGCAATGGTGAAGACTGGAGCTCCTCTGAAGAAACAGAAGCAAGACTTTCTTCTTCTGTTTTTTATTCCATTTAGGCTACAAGCCTATTTGTTGGTGCCATCCACACCAAGGGTAGGTCCTCCACCTTCAGGAAGTCGATCATCCGCATACACCCAGAAATGTGCCAAACCAATCTGCCTGGCATTTCTTGGTCAAGTTAACACCACAATTAAATATCACGGAGGGGCAGCAAAAGAAAGAAGTGAGCAAAGTTCAAGTGTGGGGAATGAGTGTAAAGACAAGCAAAGCAGCAACAGAACTCACATCTTACAAGGGTTTGTAGGTCAAGTTAGGGAGTCTGGACTGTACACTAATGGGAAACCATTGTAGGGCTATCGGCAGAGGGTGGTCCCATCTGATGTAGGGTGTTAGAAGTCTCATTTAGGATGCTGTGTGGAGCACAGATAGGGAAGTATGCAAGGAAACATTCCAGAAAGGTTATTTTTTTTTTTCCAAATGAGGGGTGAGGTACTTGGAGAGAGAGGTGAGGTGAAGGAGATTGATTGGAGAAGTTTAAGGTTGAGTTAATTGGGCTTGGTGATGGATTGGAGGGGTGTGTACAGGGGACTCTATGTCAGGGGTGATGGGCTGAGCTCCGACTGCCTGTCAGGTATGTAAGTGCAGCATCCAGGATCATTTGAATATGACATTCCAGCATGTAGGAAGTGGTTTGGAGACAGCAAGATCAATTTCAGAACCCTTGTGCTGTGGGGAGAGGGAGGAGAACCATGAAAACAGGTGAATCATCAAGGAAGATTGTGTACCAACATAAATTGGAAAATGCCTATTTGGAAGATTGATTTTTATTGGCGATTTTAAATTTTGTCATTCATATTGAGACTTTGGAAATGCAGCAGCAAGCAAAGAAAATGTAACATAGTCCCATATTCCCATCATCATGACTATATTGGTCATGTCTGCTATGTTGAAAAATAAAGAAAGAAAATATTACAACACTATGTCCTCCCTCAACTGACAATAATCTCATGAGTTCAAGGTGGCAGGATACTTTCTTGAGACACCAATTAATGTTTTTCTGTGTGTTTTCTCTCCCTGATCCAGGCGGGTCACAGACCCCATGCATATGTGCCTCTGGAGCTGGGACTCTTGTTGTTTATGGGGTCAAAGCTATCTGAAGGTGGGAGAGTGGAGATGAGGGGTTCTCTAGGAAAGGTGTGGGGCCCTGTGGGAGGAAGCAGTTTGCTGCTCCCTGGCTGCACCTGAATGTTAGAGGATCTCTGCATGGGCAGCCTATGGAGCCTGCGTTGCCAACCTTCTGGAAGGCAGAACGCAGAAGGTAAAGTGAGCCCTGTAAAAGCCTCGTGAGGAAGGAGCTGGACCCTGGAAGTCCACAGGGAGAGGCGGCGGGATTCTCAGTGGTGATCTAGACTACACCAACGTCCTGTTACACAGTGGCCTCCCCTCTGCCCCAGCCCTGTGTCCTACCTTTGGAAGGGAAGAGGGGTGGAGAAATCTCTGGGAATGGTTGAAGCTGAATATCTCAGCAATCCAGCAGAATGGGAGCTCAGAGTTAAAATCTAATTGATTAACAGAAAATTAAGAAATGAAATATACTTTGAACACTTGAGTCTGTGGACAGAAATTGAAGCCCAGCATGGCTGTCTGCAATGAGAGGAAACCATGATGAAGACTGAATTGAAGGAACCAGACATGAATGGCAAGGAGCAGAAGCTGCCAGGAAGAAACTGCTGAAGTGGAGGGAGGAGTCAGCTGTGCTGTCTGCGGCATAAAGACTTGAGTTGAGGAAGGCAAAGGGCCCTGTAGGGATGGGAAATCTTGGAGAGGACAAGGAGTGTACAGAAAGGGGCTGAGAAAGGAACCAGAAGTCAAACTGCTGTAGATGCTACTTAGAAGCACATCAGTGAGGAGGAAAGAATCAGACTTTCTAGAGATATTTTATGTAGGGCCAGGAGACATTGACGATATGACTGTCTTGAGAAAGGGAAAAAATGGAGAGTGTGAATAAGAAAGGTGGAGTGGGAACTGACAAAGGGATACACCTGAGCTGGGGTAGCCAGGGGGCATGGAAGAGTGACTTGCCCTATAAGGAAACAGGTAACTCCCTGGTCCCACGGGAGGGACGACTGAATGGATGCTGACAAGCGAGGTTACCAGGGAAGTACAGAGTCCATGGCCTTGGTCTTCTTAGCAAGGCATATAGAGAGGTCCGTGTCTGCCCTTAAGGGACTTGGGAATATTAAAAATATTTTGGAATCAGTAAAGAGAAGAGCGCAATAAGTAAGGAATCTTCAAAGTTGAATAATGAAGTCACCATTATGATTGCATCCCATATGATGGGTACTGTTCTATGCCTACTACTCAATAATGTGTATAATTCATGTAATTCTCAGACATTATCATAACATTATCGATGAGGAGCTCAAGGCTCTGAGAAGTTAAATAACCTAACCTCATTAAAGAATACAACCTTTTATGGTCATATAATGAGGAAATAAGAGAGTCAAGCTTTTAACCAGAGTTTACCACACGTGAGAGTCAGTCCATTCCTGCAGTCTGGTACGCTGGAGAAATAGGGCAGTGCAGCCTCCAAGGCTGAAGTGAAAAGCCGAGTTATGGGAGCTGGGGTGAACTGGCTTTGGGGTTTCCGGATGCTCTGATCTCCAGACGGGTGGATGAAGGTTTGAGTGGGATGGATGTGGGGTCTCTGGCCAGGTTACTCAGAGGAGACATGATATAGTATGTCTGAATAAAGACTATGAAGATGTGAAAGCACTGGAGACGCAGGGAAAAGATGGATTTCAGAGTTCCTCTGTGTAGAGGTGGAACCTGAAGCCCTGAGGCTGACGAGTTCACTGAGGAAGATGAGAGTTAAGAGTGTGGGGTCAAAGTAAGACCAAGTTTGGAGAAGATCCATTACTAAGTAGTCAAAAAAAGGAGGAGGAACTTGTCAAGGATACAGAGGTGCCAAGAAACCTCGGAGTGGAGCAGCGGTGTGTCACTAACACACAGAAGACAGAATGTCAGGAAGTAAGGTGGCCAACAGGTCCGGTGTAGCTGACCCATGCAGTGAGTGGGGCTGAAACACGCCCTCTGAACTTGGGACGTGGAGGTCTTTGGTGACACAAAAAAGAGCTGTTTCAGGCAAGTGCTGGGGGCTAAAGCCAGTGCGTAGTGAGAAGAATGAGGAACTGTAAACAGGAGTAGGAAGAAACTTTTTCGGAGAATTTGATTTTAGACAATAGCTAGAGGGGTCTTCAAATTTTAGTGAAGGACATTTTAAAGTGGAAAAGACATGCATTTAAGTCTCATTGGGAGAGGAAACTAGATTATGGATAATTTCATTTCTGAGGAAAGAAGGAGAAGATGGCTCGTAAGCCAGTCTGGGTTGGTGGGAGGGAGAAAAGGCCAGGGAACAGGAGGGAGGTGGGCATGCTGGTGTGCCTGGTGGTAGGAGGGCAAGAGAATTCTGTGTAATGGACTCAGTGTCCCCTGTGAAGGAGGAGGCAAGGTTGTAAGCCAAGAGCGAGGAAAGAGGTGGGAGAGTCAGAGGTTTCAGGAAGGCAGATTAGGACCGAAATGTGTTGCAGAGTCGACGAAAGAAAAGCGGCATATTTGCTGAGCAATGTTGAGAGTCTATCTGAGAATCATTACGAACACATGGCAAAATTGATGTGCCCCCGTGGTGGCACATTCTTCCTAAAACTCCACAGCTTATGCCCTGCCTCAGAACAAGAGGAGGGTCGAGTCCCTTCTGAGTTGTGCCTTTTTCCTAATGGATGTGATAAAAAGACAGAATGACAGGCGCTTAAGGTTTGAAAAAAATGTTATGGAGTGATGGGCATGAGATGGAGGGAATGAAGAAGAGACCTCACTGATGGATTAGCAGAGAATAAGTGGGGTTAATTCACTGGAGGTGCCAGTGAGGATTGAAATCCATTTTGGGAGAAATTTGGAGAGGGTGGGAGACTGATGCATAAAGTGGTCATGATGATAACGTTCAGGTGACTTTGGGATTATATGACCAGCGTAGACTAGAGAAGAAGGTCACATGGAGGGCCAGAGTGTGGGATGGGGATCCATGTGAACCCTCTAGTCCCATGATCAGGGTCCAAGGTTGGCTGTGAATGAGGACAGGAGGAGGAGGGCAGCGCTGTGGAGGGGAAAATGCAGTAGAGCCAGTACACCTGGCCAGGCCTGTATGTCCAGCTGGCAAAAATCAACGGTAGGCTTTGCTTCAAATGCCACAGCTTGAGATTCTTTTATCTCAAGATTTTGTCCCCTTTAAATTGCAAAGGTTCTGAGGAGGAGGAGTAATACACCAAGCCCTGTGAATCACTTATTTCTTGGTATAAATGAGTTTCTCAGTCATTTACAGAGAAAAGTTTTTGGCTAGCAGAAGTAAAAAGGCATATGGAGTGAGAGGAAAAGGCTAAGCCTAGAAAATGTCATCACAGTCAAGCCTAAGAACCAAGACAGGGCAGCTGGCTCCATGAGCCCGGAAAATTGTAATCAGGTAGGTGGAGCCCACTGGTGCGCAGCAGGCCTGTGAGCAAGCAGGGTGTCCCATGAGACTTCAAGGATTCCCAACTCCTTGGGCTGAACTTGGTGTGAAAGAGATCTGGGCAGACACCCAGATCCTGGACAACTTAAAAGGACTACAGTCTGCCTCCCAGAAGACCATTTCTAGGCTCCCAGCTGCTGATCCCACAGCTGTAGATATTCTAGTTGGTAGGGTCTTGGTTCTAATAAGTCCCCTCTCACGGGAGGCAGATCACATCTGTAAGTTCTGCAAAGCAGATCATCTCATACTTATGACATCCATGTATCCAGCCAGCCAGCCAGCCAGCCAGCCAGCCAGCCAGCCAATGACAAACATCAATTTCTATATGAAGGAGTATGCAAAGGAGTTAAGGAGCATACAAAGACGAATGTATCATGATCTCATCTTTCAAAGAGATTATCATTTGGCTAAGGGAGAAAGAGATGAGGCAAACAATAATTAAAATGCTCTTTGATAAATCCCATAGTACAATGAGTTCCCAACTCACCATATGAGTTCCACTGCGGGAGAATGTTCGTAAATCAGATTTGTTTGTAAGTCCAACAAAGTGAGTCTTATACAGTAATTGTTTGCAGAAAATAGCTGAAGAGCATAGCAAAGAAATGAAGTAACTAACTTTGTACATAATTTTTGCTCTAAATTAGAATATGGGCAAACAAAAACATTGGCCATGAATATCCTAATGCAACCTGCGGCTGATAGAGTGGGGAATAGGGTGTAGTGTCCCTTCTCAGAATTACTAAACATAAAGACAGTTTCAAAAGGTCCTAGCATCTGAACAATTGTCCTGATAGTCATATGAAAAGGACAGGTTCTGCCATGGCTTTGAGATGAAGAATATTCTAAATTAGTAGCCAAAGCATTTTGTGAGTTGGAGAACCTATACCGTGAAGAGGATTCCAGCAAAGCAGTATAACTAGGATTTCCGCACTATGTAGGAGCTTGTCAAAGTATCAGGCTGGTAGGAAAGGGATCCAAAAAATGTCATGTACTCTCTGTCTTTAGGATTTTGAGTCTGAGATCTCAAAAGGGCCTGGAGCGCTGAAAGTTTCCCTACCGGCACCATTTGTATTTTACTTTTTGTAGTTTTCAGCTTGACGTGAGAGCGCAAGGATGTGTGTGTGGTTCACACCTATACTAACTAAAGTAATTCGTGCATTCACTCCAACAATACTTTCAACGTTATTTCTAACACAATGCGACTCTCAATTATTTAGAATTGAATATTTTTCTAGTTGCAGAAAAGGGATACATTTATAGTTTTGGAACGAAATTCTACATGGGTTGCCCCTTGGTTTTATTTCAACCACATCTTCCCTACCGTAAGAAACCAGTACTGTTGAGTTGGCAACTGTCAAAGATTACGCAGGAAGGCTTGGTTTGGGACCGCATGGGTGCTGTGACGTCTGCTCTCCAGGTGTAAATGGCTGATATCTCAGTGATAATCATGATCCAGTCAGTCAAGGTTCGTCTATAAAAAGAAACCTTTTTAAAGCATAATGATATGCATCAATTAACTTCACCCCACAGGAGGAGTTGAACAAGTTAAGGTTTCCATGGGCCTGGAAGGAAACAGAACAGGGAAACTTGAGTTGGTGCCTTTGAATGTGAGTCCCCATTAATTGCTGCTTGACCTCAGGTTTTCCTCTCATCCTCCAAGAATCCTTTTAACACTCCCTCCAGCTTCTGCTGTCCCTGAGCCTCTCTGGCCCATGTTCCTTATGACTAGGGTTTTGCTTGGGAATCTCTGCTTCTTTGTCCTCTCTGAGACCCTTTAAGAGACCATTGACTTTTTGTTTCCTTTCCTTTTGCGGCCAGAGCACAAAGAAAATGAAAAGCTCCCGCGGCTCACAGTCTGGCTCCCTTCCAATCGGTTGTGGTTACCTGAGGACTGAGTCTCTGACACAGGAAGTGTCAGCTCTCTGCCCCCTGCCCGGCTCCTCCACTCCTCTGCCCTGTCTTTTCTGATGAATAGACCCTTTAGACACACTGAAGACCCAGCTTCAGAGCCTGCAGTGCGCAGTATTGTACAGCCTTCTTCTTACAGCCCTTTTCTTAAGGAAGCCAAACTCTTTTGGCCTTCCCAAAATTTAAAATGCAGCTCAAATATGCCAGAGCATGTGTTAAGCAGAGCTACATAGTAGTTTGCCTATATCTAAGTTACTAATTTTCTGGATCCTGCCAGCATTTCCATTTTAGGCTTGTAAGATTAGAAAGAATAATTAGAAAATATGTGAAAATTTTACATTATCCACGCAGACCCATGGGCACAAGTCATTGAGGAGTGAATTTTGTAGTTACTGAAGTATTTGTTTTCCCTCCCAAGGGTTGTCACCTTTTTCTGTTCACTAGCGAGCAAAGTGGAGAGGACAAACGTCTCAGTAGTCTGTATTATTTTAGTAAAGTACCTAAGTGGGAGAGAACAAGAGACAGTAAGGAATAGGAAACTGTGGATTAAAATGAGTTTTTATTTCAGGTTATAATTGCATGAAAGAAGCTTTGATGGTGGACAAAAGGTATTGAGAAAGAAGAGGCGGGCAGTGCCTCTTCAGTGCACAGAGGAGGCCGGGCCTCTCTGGAAAGGGTGTACCTTCTAACCTGAGCTTAGTCTTCCCTCAGACCTTCAATCATCCGCGCTTTCCCCATAACACTCGTGCTCACACACCACACATGCTCACACATCATCACACACAAGGTATACCTTCACCCATACTCACTCCCACTCACAGGCACAGATGCACACACACACACACACACACACACACTCATACCCTCTTACCTCCACACACACTCACACAGATGCACATTCACACACACATACACACTCTGTCCCTTACACACACATGCACACACTTCTTATACATATATGTGTACCCTCGAAGTGAGATCCAAAGTTAGGATAACTTTATTTAGCAGATTGGAATGCTCAGGCCACTTGACTAGGAATAAGATTTTGTTAGCTGGATGACCTTCGTTCCACCTAGGTCTCAGTTTCCCCACATAGAAAATTAGGGCTGTGGACTATATGATGCTTACATTTGCTCCCAGTCCCAGAGGGCAGGACTCTGTTCCCACCACTCCTCCCACACTGAGGGGTCCTCGTAATCCAAAGAAGATGCTGAAGTGGTTAGTGAGGGAATACAGAGATGAGGCTATTTCAGCCCTCTAGGTGAATGGCTTTGTAAGCTGCTGAGCTGGTCTGGCACCTTCAGACCTATTATTCATTATTCAGGATGGATTTTGTGGATCTTTTTCTGCCTTCCAAATACACACACACATTTCCCTTTGACATGACACTTATCCTGCCTACTTTTGCTCCCTGATCAGCTGGAAGCTGTCCTAAGGGCCAAGCCCACACTCAGGGCTGTTCGGTGATGGTGGTGAGGTTGCCGCTTTGGCTGCTGACACCTGAAAAGTGAGTCACCTTGGGGCCATGACCTTGAAGGGAGAGTCACAAGTGATCGCTTCTCAGCCTTCTGAAAATCCCCGATGCACACAGTTTCTCCCCTTTTTGCTGCACTTTGCCACAGGCGATGCACGTTCATGCCTATTAATTACTTCATTTGGTTCTTACAAGAGCTCTGAAAGAAGAGAGTTCAAATATTCTTACTGCAATTTTTGATAAAAGGTTAAGTGACTTGCCTTAGGGTCACAGCTAATGAAGAGCAGAAGTGAGGCTGACATGGGTGTTTTGACTGACACACCAGAACTCTTCAACGTCTCTTAGGACTGTGGATGCCCAGGACTCACCCACTGTGGAAAAGGGGCTCAAATGGATGCCCTTTTCCACCCACTGTGGAAAAGGGGCTCAAATGCTGGATTGGGGTGGGAGGTAGGAACCTAGCTTGTTAAATGGATCCCCAGGGGATCTGGAGGATGGGACAGGCTTGATGTGAGGAGGAAACTGTGAGGTAAGGGAGGAAATTTGGGTTTGTAATGCTGAGGCCTGGCTTGGAATTCTGTGTGATACTGGACATACCCTCTAAAATTAGCAATCTCAGCCTCTACACTGGATGATGAGGAAAATGAAGTTTGCCTGCCTCAGCCTTTCCTTTTACATGCACACACACACACACACGCATGTGTGTGCACCAACACACATGCTTAAACATTATCTCAAGAAAGTAATGTTTGGGAAAGTTCTCATTATGTACACAAAGGGTTGTATTTGTTAGCTTTGTTGCGGTACCAAAGAGCCCAGTGGCTTCTAATCATCAACTACTAATTTTTGCATTACATTAGAGCTAAGCATTAGTGCATTTTTGCTGGGCACTGTTTGGCTGAACCAAACTGGTCCCCATGTCCAGAGTGGAGTAGTAGCTCTCTCTGAGATATACTGTTCTCAGTGGTAGATGGCATGAAGAAAGAAGGCAGAGCCAAATTTCACACTTTGCCCAGGTATGATTTATATCACATCCATACTGAGACCTTCCTGAAGCAAGTGTCATGGCCAAACTGAGGCAGGGCATGATCATCTGTAGGCAAACATGACCTGAGTGGAGAGGGTGTGTCCTAAACTGTTAGGACACAGTACAGTTTACCAGAGGGCGTTATCACCCAATTCACAATCACAGAGCTCGTGAGCTTCACCTCCAGAGGCTGCATGAAACTCCATTGACTGGTAAGGTGATTGTTTTCTAGACTGACTGGCTTTATTCCCACTCGGGCACTTTTGCACCTTTCTGTGTATTGGTGTCTCTTTCAGACCCTTCCTCACCTCCGTCTTCTGCCCCAGCAATGTGCATGTCTCAGAGGAAAGGGTCTCTCCTTCAAGAGCCGTACAATATAAATGCAAACCAGGAGAGGCAGCCGTAAATCTCAGTAGCCTTCTTGAGTGTTTGGCATGCCTATCACTCAGCTTGGCGTGAGCAGATGCTCACCTGCTTCTCTTCGACAAGAAGGACACTTGCAAGGTAGGAAGCCTTAGAGAGAAGGAAAGGGACCAGCTTTGAAGGCCCCCGTGGAGAAACTGAGTGTGGTTCAGGGAAGCAGGAAACTTGCAAGGATTTCAGTGAGAGGAAGAAGAATGTTGTCAGAAGGAATTCTCCTGCCCACTGTTTCAGGAATGTGGTCCCCAGAAAGAGCAGGAGGGCCCGTGCTCAGGGCTCCCAGCACCTGTGGTTACTGAAGGAGGCCTGAGCCGGCCCAAATTGAGACCATGGTGAGGGGTCATGTGTGCGGGCTCAGAGTTCTGCAAGCAGGCCCCGCCCTGTGTGATCCCATCAGTGACTCCATCACCATTGCGCATGCTGACACTAAACACCCATTTATCCCACATCTGAGAGCGCCATTCCATGAGCACGTGTGGACTGGAGCTCATGGGCTGCACCAGAGGACAGTGCTCATGTCTGAGGACACCTGTATGAACAAGCCCTAGACCCGGAGGGGTTCACACTGCAGCATAAATTGGACGCGTGATACACACCTAAATCCCAGCAGAACCCCAGGCAGAGGTGCATGTCCAGGGGTTGCACAGACAAGAATTTCACTTCTCCTCTTGCCCTGTCTCGGTTTCTGTAATGATAACAACAACTAGATGTCTGGATCACTTTAGTTTCTGTATTTTGTTTTTTACTTACAAGCAACCCTTACTTTAACATAATGGACAGTGGAGCAGCATGAGCAATAAACAGTCCTGGAATTCTAATCCTGGCTCTGCCACTTGTTAACCAGGTGACCTTGTGTGAGTTATTTAACTCCTCTGAGCCTCATTTTATCAACTGTAAAATCAGAAGAGTAGTGTCTTTTTTTCAGGACTCTTTTGACCAGCAGAGCCAACACGTATCATTTCCTAGCACAGTCTCTGGCAGTCTTTGGACAGCACCTACTCTCAAAATGCTGTGTACTCTAAATTTGATCACTTCTCCTCAACCTTTCTGCTGCATCCTTTTCTAGTTAGGTGAATGCCAGTTTTTGCAGCAAACAAACCTCTTGATTTCCCCCCACACTGGAGTGTGACAATACAGGCGTTGGTGAATGGCCAGAGGCTTTCTCCAGGGGGTCTTTGGGGACTCAGGCCATTTCCATGTCTTAATGATTCAGCATTCACTGCTTATAGCAGATGGTCAGAGAGAAGGGAGACAAGACCTGGTGCTTCCTGCCCATATCTTGTCCCAGAGGTGGAACACATGATTTCTATCTATATTTCACTGGGGAAAGGTCAGTGGTCACACCTAATAGTAAAGGAGGTTGGGGAATCAGTCTTCTTGTGATGGAGGGGAGAATAAGTTCCAGGCAATCTCTGCCATGTACCATTTCTCCTTTAGACCTCTGCAAATATCCTTTCTGGACC
This sequence comes from Hystrix cristata, assembly GCA_004026905.1. Classification (NCBI taxonomy): domain Eukaryota; kingdom Metazoa; phylum Chordata; class Mammalia; order Rodentia; family Hystricidae; genus Hystrix; species Hystrix cristata. The sequence continues at coordinate 34,480 of PVJO010007609.1, forward strand.
CCCACATCCCCCAGTACAGAAATCTTTACATAGTAGCCAGAGGATTTTGTAAAAGTATGGATAGTGTTATGTTATTCTCCTTTGAAGAAACTTTCAGATCTTCTTAAAGACCCACAATAGAATCTAGACTCTTCCCTTGGCCAGCAAGAACTCCCAGGGCCTGGCCCCTGCCTACTGCTCTGATCGCATCTACTCTTACTCTGCCTTTACTCCGCTACTGCAGCTCTTCTGTCTGTTTCTAGAACATGATGGACTCACTAGCAATTTGGGGCATTTGCACTTGCTGTCTCCTGGCCCTGTGACAACTTTCTCAGTGATTTATCGGTGTTTTGCTGAAGAATTGCCAACCTGGAGAGTGCTTGTTTGATCACTTAATCAAACCTCATCTTTTGAAAAGTCTACACTAGGCATACTGACAACAGAAAAAAGTTATAGAAAGTAATCGAGTGAGCATCTACACAATAATCCAGCTCTGTCAACACTTAATAAAATAAAATAAAAAATGCTTAATAAAATATTTTAAGATGCGGATCTTTATAATTCAGTTTTGACTATGGCCCCAAAGCAATAAGGTGAGTTTCAAGTAGCTCCATAATCCAAAACAAGGTTATTGTGTTGACTGGTCAGCCATCTCCAACTTATGGCAGGTGAGGCCGAGAAGTCTGAAAAGAGAATTTCTGTGGAGAGAATGGCCAGAGGGCTGTGGTGTGACCCTCCTCTTCTTGTGGAAGAAAGAGAGAAGTGATTCCCTCTCCCCTTAACCTAAGAGATGAGGACCCGGACCCTGTCCTGTACCTGCTAGAGCTAAGGAAGCTGTGCAGCTGGGCAGGCCCGGGAAGAAAACCTGACTGGAGCTTGCAGCCTCGCAGGAGAGCTGAGGGCTGTGTGGTGGAGGGCTTCTCCACGGTGAGCTGTGTGTCTACTGATGGTGGGCAAAAGGGCCAGCGTCCTCCCAATCAGATGCCTCAGTGAAGAAGGGAGTTGGAGGGGCCTCGCCCAACAGGGCTGCTATGGAAGTTCGTGTTTTCTGGCAACCAGCTGGCTCGCGTGGAGGCTTCCCATAGGCCCTGAGGCTCTGCTTCTTCTACCGGAATCTAAGCTCCTTTTGCGTGGTGAGTGCTGGAAGCTGGCCTTCCCAGTTAATTCATTTTACAGTCAACACTCAGATGACTCAGAACTTAGAGCTAGACTGTTTATTACTCACAGATGAGGCCATTAGCTGTTATACACTTAAGAGATTGAGAAGCTGAGGGGTAAGTTCTCCCCATCAGAGAATAGCCCACCATGTATCCACAGCTGGTCCTCCTGTTCATCTCTGCAGGACACTGAAAGGATGAGACACCCTTACACGTACTGGCCTTTTGGCACATGTGTTCCAATCCCATGGTCAAGTGCACTACTGTTTAGTATATAATATGTATTTCCTTTCCCCACCCTCACCTCACCCTCACTGTAGAGGAGGATACTGGGCCCATTGACACCGGGCTTGGTCAATAACTAGCTTTGGCCAAAAGAATGTGAGCAGACATTTTGGTTGTAAGCAGAAGCCTTTAGAGGAATTGCCAGCTTGTTTTCTTCTGCTTTAAGAATATCACATTCTGACTAGGGAGGTGCTTTTTCAGCCTGGATTCTAGAGTGAGAAAAGATTAGACCTCCATGGTACATGGCCACAGTCACTAACATAAATCAAGAGGAACACATGATAGTGGTTGTAAGTCACTGAGATGGTAAAGTTGTGTTTCATAATTTTGTTGTAGCAAAAGACGACTGCTACTAGCCTGCTCCAAGTGCCACTTGCTGATGCTCACTTGAGTCTTTCGAATGACCTGTGGTGATCAGAGCAAGGACCGAGGGAACTGGGTAACATAACTAGGGACCAGCATGAGGAGCCACATGTTAGTTGGGGATTTCCCGTAAAAATCTTTTTTTTAAAATTTTTTTTATTATTTTTACCAAAAACATGTATTGGTACATTGTATACATAATGATCATAATCAACATGGTTATTTTGTACCTGTACATGATG
>PVJO010007609.1:36605-80874 GCA_004026905.1 Hystrix cristata
TTGGTTTTCCCCCCTCTTCCCCCCTTCCCCTCCCCTCCCTTCCATTCACCCACCCCTCCCTATTTGCAACAAGTGTAGCTACACTTTACCATTTTTTCCCCTTTCATCTTACTTTTCTTTTAACCTTCTTCTTTATCCCCCTTTTCCCTATCTAGTTCTCTCTTTTGAATACTATCTCTCTTTTTTCTTTTTTAAACAACATATCTATTCTACCCCTTTGTCCTTATTTACACTTATGGTTTCTCATATCAAAGAAACATTTCGATGTGTACTAATAAGTGTCTGATTTATTTCACTTAATAGTATGTTTTCCAGGAACATCCATTTATATACAAATGACTCTAGTTTATCCTTTTTTATGGCAGTGTAGTACTCCATTGTGTAGAAAAACCACATCTTTTTTAGCCATTCATCAGTTGTTGGGCATTTAGGTTGTTTCCAAGACTTAGCTATTACAAATTGTGCTGCTATGAACATGGTTGTGCGTATATCACTGTGATATGATGATTTTAATTCTTCTGGGAAGATACCCAGCAGAGGAATAGCCGGGTCAAATGGAACCTCTAGTTGTAGTTTTGGTGGGAATGTAGACTGGTCCCATGAAAATCTTTTACCGGGCTAACGAAGTTCCCTTGTTTTTGGAGTATGTTGAATGTTTATCATGAAAAGGAAAATGAATAAATAAACTATGTTACAAACAGAGCACCACTCAGCAATAAAAATATAAACTACTAGAATGTAAAAACACATGGCTGAATCTCAGAAACATATTGAGGATAAGACGACAAACACTAAAGACTATTTACAGTATAATGTCACTTTAAAGTACAGGTTTGGTGTCGTTTATCCAAAATGCTTGGGACCAGAAGTGTTTCAGATATTAGATTTCTAAATTTTTAGAATATTTGCATATGCATAATGAGATATCTTGGGGAAGGGACCTACATCTAAACACGAAATTCACTTAAGTTTCATACACATCTTGTACACATAGCTTGAAGGTGATTTTATGCGATTTTTAATTTATCAGCATTTTTAACTGTGACCTGTCATGAGAAGTCAGACATGGAGTTTTCCTCCTGTTGGTACTCAAAACGTTCCACATTTTGTAGCACTGCAGATTTTGGATTATTGGGTTAGGGAAGCTCCACCTGTATTTTCAGAATAGGCAAACTCATCTAACATACTAAATGTTGAACGATGGTTCTTCTGGGTGGGGACTTGACTAGCAAGGGGCAGGAAGGAATTTTCTGGAGTAGTAGAAATGCCACATAATCTTTTTATGGGTGTTGGCCACATAGATGTGTACGTATGTCAAAATTCACTGATAAATTATGATTTGTGTGTTTGCAATTTTATTATGATGTCCCTAGGTTTGGTTTTCTTTGTAGTTTATACTACTTGTAATTCAGAGCACTTCCTGAATCTGAAACTTTATGTTTGTTGCTACATTTGAAAACTTTCTGCCATTATGCCCTCAAACACTTGTTTCTGTCCAATTTTCTTTTTCTTTTCCTTGAAAAACTAGGACTGTACATGTTTGCATAGAGAATAGCATGAGTAACTCCCTTAGGCTACACTGTCTTGGTGTCCCCTTAGCCTAACTCTCCATGTACTTTGAGGGAGCCTCATACCTTCATGGCTCCGTCTCAGGGCTAAAGGATCTTGTTTCCAGAATAAAGAAATATTTCTCAAAATGTTTCAGAGTAGAGAATCAAATATGATCATTCATCCTCCTTTCTGTCCCTGAAGATGTTTGTAAAAGAAGTCAAAATGCCTCAAGGTGTCGTGGCCCAGGAGATGCAAATGAACTGTAGACTTTCAGGTACCTTCAGCCATGACAAGGTACCATCAGACAGAGGCACCACCTCTAGGCAGTTACTCTCCCTTCTTCCTTTGAAATCTGGTCTTACTTCACCTAATAAAAACAGCCTTTGAACATAATTTTATAGTTCTAAAAGTATTTTCTCCCATAGTTTATATAATCCTGTGTATAGACACCATAAAATTAAATATCCCTTTTCAAGCATACGTCAAGTGAGGCTCAGAGTGGCCCCCATGTGCTGGGCAACTTGGAGATGTCACCTCCTCTCCACAAGGAGATTTGTGGGCTCTAGCCCTTCCCGACTTGCCCGCAGTTACTCAGCATGTGGAGGACAGCTGGTTTCCCTCTTGGGTCTACACAAAACCCATGGCTTTTTGTCACATCACAGTTCCTTAGAGTCATAGGATGGTAAGGAATTCTAACCAAGGCTGAGAGGAAAAGTTAGTCTAACTTAAATATTCCCTCTCTCCTCGTTTTCTTTGTTTTTTATTTACTGAGAAAAATAACAGTATAACAATAGTGAAAAGAAAGAAAGAAAGAAAGAAAGAAAGAAAGAAAGAAAGAAAGAAAGAAAGAAAGAAAGATAGAAAGAAAGAAAGAAAGAAAGAAAGAAAGAAAGGCAAGGAAGAGAAAAAGAAAAAGGTTTATGTATAATCCAATTACCCTAAATTAACTGTCTCAATTTTCCTGTTTTCTTCTAGTCCTTGTCCACATGCCTGCATAATTTATGTTCCTTTGATCACACTTCAGGTATCATCTTGGATTTCCTCTCCTGATCTCACATCACAGGCATTTCTCTGTGCTGTTGTGAGGTCCTCCATGTACCACACTCAGTGGCTGGGGACGGTTCTGGTAGGAACCGCATCTCACTCATCCCACTTAGCCTTGCACAGCTGAACACCAGCCTTTGAGATGAAGGCTCTGTATCTCTGTATGTGTTAGAAGAGTGTATCGCTGAGAAGGCTCTTTTCTTAAAATACCAAATTTGAGCAAGAACTAGGTACAAATATGCATGCTGTTAAAGCAGTGATTTTTACTAGAGCTGCTAACCAACAGGTGAATCTATGCAAATGTCTTCTTAAAACTGCTGTATTGAAGTCCAGGAGGAAATGGAAGGTAACGACTCTTTAATGCCTTCATTTGCCCAGACATTCAGCAGGAATGGCAATTTCACTTAAGGGAAAATTTCAGCAGGAATCAATTTTTCTAAATCAAATTCAAGGGTCACTGATTGTTAAGGCAACTGTGGGTACACTAATGATGCTATTTATAGTTTGTTTAATAGATATGCATTATAAGAAAAATTATTTACAGAGATGATGAATTTAATATTGAGAGCGAAGCAGATTTATAGCCTGGAAAATGTAATTGCTTTTTGATATCAATTAAAGGACTGTTCCAAAAATCAATAAGAATTTTAAAGAATAGCGTGAGCCTGAATGAATGATAAGTAACTTGGAAGCAATTTTAAAATCTTACAGTGAACAATTCTCTTGAGCCCCATGAAGGGCTTTATGGACCTTTGAGGAATAAGGTAAGATTTTTAAAAACTTTCATTGATTCAAAATGAAAGCAAAGCTTGCACACACCACTGAACTGCCACTTGTGCCGCTACATAAAGCCATGTTGGACATGGAGCTCTGGGAGTGATGAATCAGAGGCAACAGGAGAGCTCAGGAGTGGGTACCTTATAGGCTGGAGCTAGATAATGAAACACCTGTGGAGCCTGGAGTGGAGACAGGGTATGACTGGGGGGTGGGAGGAAAGAAGCGAGCACCCCCATGGAACACCTTGGTTCCGGAACTGAGCATTGGAAGAAAGGGAACCCGAGAGATACCAAAGAATAAAGGATAAAGTTTAGTCATCCCAGAGACATCTGTTGTGTATCTACTGGGTGAAGGACCTTGGTAGGCTCTGCAGAGACTGAGATGAGTAACACAGTGTCTTGTTGAGGGGTCATGGACTAGAGAAGAAGGTAGATGTGCAGAGAGCAACAGTTCTCACAAGACTGCAAATTTTACAAACTAAAGCCAAAATAAATTAACTAACTTGTCCAAGATCACCTAGCTAGTAATTGCAAGATTTGGAAGTGAGACTCAAGGATTCTGTTGTGATTAAAGCGAATAACACTGTTTCCAGCAGGGTTTAAGTCGTGAACCTTTGCTGTGTGGGGCTGAAGGAACAGACACGAGAACAAGGAGAGCCCAGTCCTGTGGGCTGCCTGGAGAGAGAGGACCCGCTTTACCTGGGGAGGTGGGAGAAAGCTCCGCCAACGGGACTTCCCAGATGCAATGATGTTTGATCAACTCTTCAGGGGCTTGGCGAAAAATGTAGGGAAGTATATTTTAGGGAAGAACAGACTCACAGAATTGTAGCACACGGACCGAGACAAACATGGGACATATATATGGTAGTCCTGCTACGTGCAGGAAAAGCTTCATCTAGGCCACCTCCAACAACAGTTATTGTCTCTGCTTTCAGTGAGTCTCTGTGGCATCCACCTATGGCAAAGTCCATTGGTGAGTGATTCTTGATTATACATCTGCAGAGTGCCTGATTCCAATGAACACTAGCTCAGAAAACTGAAGTCCAGCGTACGCATTCTGCCACTTCCTAGCTTTGTGATGATGGGCGAGTTCCTCAACCTTCCTGAATCTGAGCTTCTTTATTGGTAAAATGAAGATATAATATGTATTTATAAGGTTTTTGTGAGGTTTAGTGTGCAATATGAATTTAAAGTGTCTGGGATGAGACCTGCCACAGAATAGGGCTAAGTAATTCTAAATACTACCTGTATTTGTATTTATACTTATGTCCATTTTAAAATTTATATCTATATTTTAGTACTTATCCTGAATAATCCTATTTGCCATGAAAAAATCACATAGCATGTTATCAACTGAGGTGGAGAATCACAGAATTACACAGACTTGGAAAGAGGGAGACCCTAAGGGCGGGCCTGGATGATACCTGGTTCTCAGTTCAGTGTGGTTTTTATCACACCACTTTCTCATGTGTAGTATCACATCTAGTTCAAAGGAAAACTTTTAAATAATGTGCAAAAGATAGACATGTGTCCCAAGTAAATACCTGGGCATGGACCAAGTCTGTCAAGGCTAGGACCTTGGGTCTGTTACCACCCACCTGTGAGAGTATTTATAACTCAGCTGTGTCTTTGTTTCTTCATTTTTAGAACACAGCAATAACTATATTCACCTCACCAGATTCGTAGGAGGATTAAATGAAAAATGTGTGTACATCTCTAGGATAATACTTGCTCAATAGTAAGTATTAAAAAATGTCCATGAATATTAATATCAAAATACCACTAAGTTGCCATGGTTTATGCTTCCATTGGGTTGTGAATACCACCAGTATGGTCCTATCGGTACAGTTAAAAATTATGTGGGCAATGGACTGGAATTTTCAGCTAGAGTGTTTGATCTATATTTCATTTTCCTCATGGGCTTGCAGAACAGGACTCCCATTGATCCCAAACAAATTTAGATAAATTGTATTGCTTCACAAATTGATCTTATGTGAGTGTTGGCTTCTCTCCCACTGTGATGTTTCCAAGAAGAAATCAACATTATTTTGGGTTGGGGGAGAGATGGAAGGATCAATCCTAAAATGTCTGTAAAGAAAACCCAGGAAGCAAGCTATGCTGGAGACAGACTCACTCATCTGAGGGAGTGATATAGTAAGGGGCTGTGGGGTTAGATTCTGAGGCATCACTGGTATGTCACTTTGCTTTGTGTGCTAATCAGCTTTTTCTTGCTGTGACCAAATACCAGAGAAAAACCATTTAGAGGAGGAAAAGTCTGCTTTGGGTTACTGTTTCAGAGATGTCAATCCATGGTCAGCTGGCACCATTGCTTCAGGCTCCTAGAGCAGATGGAAAATTATGGCATAAGGATGTGGTGCAGGAAAGCTGCTCGCCTCATGTCCCCCATGAGTGGTTGGGGGAGAAACAGCCTGGGAACAGAAATCCTCCTCCCAGGCCACACTCCCTTGATCTACTACCTTCAGCTAAGCCCTATCATCTGTTTCCATTATCTCCCAGTAATGCTATCAAATTATGATCTCATCAGTGGACTGATACACTGATGAAGTGAGAGCCCTCGAGCTTCAGTCAGTTCCTCAAGCCCATCAGTAACAAAGTCCTCAACACAATGGCCCCTTTGGGGCAACGTTTTGGATCCCAAGCATGAAATTTTTCTCTACCTCGGGTACCTCATTTGTAAAATAAGGATAATGGTTATACCTCATTCACAAGTTTGTTGTAAAGGTTAAATACATGTACACACAAAGTATTTATAAGCTAGTGAATGCTGAATACTCGTGAGATATTAATAGCACATGAGTCTGTTAATTTGTATAATTCTTACATGTTAATAGCAAAAACAATAAATTTTAAAAATTACATGAATCAAGTGTAGTAAGCCTAAAAGGAGTTACCTGGGTTGAGGTGAGAAAGAAGAGAACAGGAATTCTATTCTGAAAATAACACTTGTTATTTCAGTTCGTTGCAGAAACGTTTACTGAGAGTCAGTTGTGGGCCTAGCGTTGTGCAAGATTCTTGTGGGAATCCACAAGGAAAACAAGAAATATCAAGCATCATTTCCACCTCTAAGGATCTTTCTATTGAAAGGAAGATAATTCTAAGCAGTGTGCACTTACCTGGTGTAGACACTTGGTGTTGCACTAGCTCAGGCAAGAAGAAAGCAGGTCCTGGATGTGTACTCTGCTTTAAGCAAGAATCCATGATAAGGTAAAGGCATTCCAGGTAACAGCACATCAGAAGCTGAGTGAGAGAGGTTAGTATGATAAGCTGGCAGACCATGGGCAAACCAATCTGGATGGAAACAGTTCATCCCAGGGAGATACAGTGGATAATGTCAGCTGGACAAGTCAGGACCATGCTAATTATTAAAGTACTGAAATCTGTCCCCCACACTGCCATGGATCTGGGGCACCCCTACCCCGAAATTGCCAAAACCCAGAGCTAAAGATGAACGGCCAGCAATAGAGGAGGCCACCGTGGGCAGCCTGCTTCACCACTCTAGCCAGTGTCCATCTGGTTGGCCAGTGGAAGATCATCCAACTTTTCAGTACACAAAGGACCTTGAGGGCCAGGCCAGAGAGACTGTGCTTTATTCTAGAGATGGCAGAGATCCTCCGGTCCTCTGCTGTCCTTAAACTTTGTCATGCAAAGAGAGAGCTGGGCAATGATTCTTGCTGTAGCAGTGTTCGTCCTGTCCAACCTCAGCAGCGAGGATGAAGGATGTGCTCTCCCCCACGGGTTTTCCCACGGGCTGTCTAGCCTGATCAGCCGTGCCACTGATGCTCCTTCCAGGCTCCAGACCAACAAAGAGCAACAGAGCTGCTAAGCTGTCCTCTCTCTGACCCCAGCTTTGCCACTGTGGTGATTGGGCAATCACCTCTTCCATCTTTTAGGAAGGATATTGATGGTCACTTTGTATCTGCCTCTGCCTTTTTGCCTTCCCTGTGCAGATAATTATCTTGTCCTACTAATTATGTCATGACAACTTCTTTTGCGGGTCTTTTCTCTCCCTGATCTCTTGCCCCTCTCCCTTGGTAGCCTCCTCTGAAGCTGTGACTTAGTCAGCACAGACCTTGTGACTGAATCTGCCACTTTGATCTTGTCTCCTAACTTTCCTCTTGGGGCAGATGGGAGAAGGGAGAGGCCATTAGGGCGAGAGTGCAGATGCTAAGTTGCACTCTTAATTCCAAGTTGACACACCTGTTGTTGAGGTGGACAGCCCCGAGGAAATGCTGATGCATTAAAGAATGGTTTGGGCCAATTGGGAAAGCTTCCTTGAGGACAAATTGAACATTGATTTCTGATACTTTAAATTGAAAGAAGGAAGCTCTCCTTGTTTTCTTTAAATAATTGCTAAGTCTGAGTAATTTTATCAAGGAGGTTGATTATATTGGAAATTTTGATTGATTCAGAAATGTAATTATTTTAATTCAGAAATATACAAAATTATATTGATTTAAAAAAATCATTTTCCTATTTTAGGTTTAAACAGATTATAGGATTCTTTGTTCTGTTCTCTGTAAATGGTTATTTACCAAAATTTGGATCACCCAGCTGTTTGATTTGCTTCTTTTTAAGACTCAAAGCACACAGTACTTCAGGGACAAGGGACTTGAAGAAGTCTAACGTAGAGATCTTTGGCAAATCCTTTGGAGAACCGCTGAGGTTGTGAATGAAAACCGTGTCCCACATAAACAGAGCACTCAAGAAGAAATGGAGAACGGGCCATGAGATTGTCTTCTTATTCATCAAGCCTGAAATTTTTTGACTCTATCATTTTCCCCAGTAGTCTGTGTTGCTTCCCCAGCCAAGTGCCCATCACTAGAGCTCAGTGCGAGCCTCTACCATTGTGCGCATCTGCCCTCCCCACAGTGACCCCCATGTTTCCCTAAGTGCTAATTATGTTACCCTCAACCTATAATTCCTTGAAGCTTTAGAAGTTCTATCTCACCAAGGACTCAAAGAAATGGCCCACAGGTCCTTGGTGGCAATTTCATTGATATTTACACTGCTCAGAGATGGTCCTGGTTGAAGCGAATTCAACCCAAGGAGACTGGTGCTGTAGCACCGTTGAACCACTGTGAGCAAGGAACTGGATGACTGGCTGCTTTGCTGCAATTACATTGCTGCAATTTGTGTATGAGCAGATAACTGAGAATGGGACTTCACACACCCATCATCTCAGAAGGCCAACTTTGGTAATCTAGAAAGACACCAAGGAGACAGAACTGGGAACTCAGAGAGTTTGCACAGGGCAAAAGCAAAGAGGCAGAGTAGCACTCTAGTTACACATTCAAGTCCAGAGATCATTTGAATCCTGTGTTTGAATCCTGCTCCTTCACTGATATTCTGAGAGAGATTGTTTTTAAATATTCCTTCATTTGGTAGGCAATCCAAAAATGGTGCTGAGACCAGAGAACCCAAAAAATTAAAAAATATTGCTGGAAGGTGCTTGCAGAGTGCATATGTGACCTAATCTGCTAATGCCCAGAAACTAATTTTCCTCTTATTTGGTGAAACCTCTTGAGAATCCATTAATAAACCACATGAAGATCTGTTTTGATGTGTTTGTGTATCTTGGGACTACCTTACACATGGGGTTTAGCAGAAGCTTTCTTTAGAGGGGTCATGGTGCAGGAAAGGACCTGAAGGTGAGGACCCAGGACAGACCACCTATGTTTAAACCTGCCTCTGGAGCCCTCGGCACTTTCTGTCTTCTCGGATCCAACTGCCTTCAGCAGTTAAATCATCACAATAATTAGAACAGTAAACTTTGCATCACCCTAAAAAGATGCCTTTTGGCTCTTTGTAATCCACTTGTCCTTTCACCCTCACTCCCAGGCAACCGCTGATCTATTTTATGCCACTATAGATTATTTCGCATTTTCTAGAATTTGTATGTGTTATGTACTCTTTTTTAAATCTAGCTCCTTTAACTCAGTATAGTAATGTTGAAATGTATTCATGTTCTTGTGTGCATCAGTAATTTATTAATTTTTATTGCTCAATAGTGTTTCTTTGGGTGGCAATACCACATTTGTTTAGTCATTCATCTGTGGATAGACATTTATGTTGTTTTCACGTTATCACCTTCTTCCTTTTTCTCCTCTTCCTCTTCCTCCATCTGCTTCTCCTCCTCCTTCTTTCATATACAGCTGCAATGAACATTTATGTACGTGTCTTTGTGTATTTTTACTTCTTTTGAATATGTTTAGCTTTGTAAGAAACTGTCAAAGCCTTTCGTTCCCACTAAGAGTGCTGAGAGTGCCCCTTTCTTTGCATCTTCCCCACATTGTGCTGGGTGGCCTTTAAACTTCAGACCTGATAGTGCATATCTAATAATACTCCATTGTAGTTTTAATGTACATTCCCTTATGATTAATGATTTTGAACATCTTTTCATGTGCTTTTTGGTCATTTGGGTATTTTCTTTTTATTGGGTTTTTATTCTTGAAATATGAGAATTCTTTATCTAATCTGGAGTCAAGTTCTCTGTTTGATGTGTATGCCATGAATATTGTCTCTCAGTATGTGGTTTGCCTTTTTGTTTTCTCAATGATTTTTTCAAAGAGCAGAATATTGTAACTTTGATTAAGTTTGACTTAACATTTTTCTCTTTTATGGTTCATGATTCTTGTGTTTTAAGTAATCTTTGCCTATCCCAAGGTCATAAATGTATTCTATGTTTTCTTCTAGAAATTTTATATTTTTGGATTTTACATTTAGGTGTATGATCCATTTTAAGTTTTGTATGGTGTGAAGGAAAGATTCGTGCTCATTACTTTTCACCACATGGCTATCTGGACATCAGTTTCGAAAAGACTTTCTTTTCCCTAGTGAATTGATTTAGCATCCCTGTCAAAAATCAAAGGACAAAATATGCAAAGTATATTTTTGGACTCTCTGTTTCTTTCTTCCAGATGTCTTTTCAAAAATATCAAACTGTCCTGATTGCTGAAGTCAGGTAAGTCATGCAACATTGTTCTTAACTTTCATTGGTTATTCTAGCTAACTTTCATTTCCATGTAAGGTTCCACATTTATATGAATTTATATAGAGAATTTAGAATTTCCACATAAATTTTAGCTTGTTAATTTCTACAGAACTTTTGATTGAGACTGCAATAAATATGGGCAGAACTATCGTCTAATAATATTGAAACATTTGATACACAAGAATAAAATAATCTATTTTCCAATAAAAAGATCTCTCTTAATTTCTCTTAGCAGTATTTTATGATGTCAGTACAGGGATCTTTGACGTCTTCGCTTTGTTGACTTATTCCTTCATATCCTGTATGTTTTGCTGTTGCTTTAAATGGATTTTTAAAAATTTTATTTTCCACTAGATTTCTGTGCTATCTAAAAATAAACTTGATTTTTACATAGTAACTTTACAACCTATCACCTTGCCAAACTCGTTAGTTAATTCTAACCATCATTTTCATAGTTACCCTGTGGTTTTCTTTTTTTGTTTGTTTGTTCGGTTTTTTGTTCTGTTTTGTTTTTGGTGCTGGGGATCGAACTCAGGGGCTTGCATCACTCTAACCACTCAGCTAAACCCCCAACCCTTACCCTGCGGTTTTCTATATAAACAATTATATCACCTGCAAATAGGGAGGGCTTTACATCTTTTCTAATCTTTTTGTTTTAATTCTTGCCTTAGTACAATGGCTAGAACCTCCAGAAAAATACCGAATACTTGTGGTAGAAGTGGGTGTGGTGGACTGATATGGTCAATTTGAGCAGGAACGCCCAGGTGGACTGAGTTGGTGTGGTTCTGGGTGTAGAGGATCCACCTGAAGGTTATTGCTGATACAACATAAAGGCGAATGGGAGCAGAAGATAGGGCCAGATGTTTTCCAGGAGAAGCTCTGTTCAGGCTGGTTCTTCTGAAGGGAAGTCGGCTGTTCTCATCGCAGAAGGAGTTAGGGGCCTTGCTGTCATTGGGGACGGCTGCTGTTGCTTCAGAGGAGCTCTGGTCTTCATCTCTGCTGCAAGCATTGAATCCTGGTTCCAGTAAAGTTTTCTTCAGACTTTTTGTGTAGACACGGATGTACATGGGACAGTGCTGTGGGCTCCCAGCCCTTGATTGGATCTTTCGGGTCTCCAGTGCATAGACAGACATTTGGCACTTCCTGCATTTGGCTTACGGGTGAATGCTGTAACTTGTAAATGTCCTGTATTAAATCTGGTCTCTTGAAAACCATTGACTCTAGAAAGGTAACTAATATACTGGGAAAGGAATTAGTGCAGTTCCATTTGTATGCAGGATAGTTATAACATGTTAGACATAATTATGAGCTTGTCTTTGTATCTGGAGACTGTTTTAAAGAAATGTGTCTGGTTGTCAAGTTGACAAGGGGTGGATTGTAATGGTTGATTGATTGTGTCAATTTGTAAGAGAAGCTTAACTAAATTGGCTCAGCAGGTCCACACCCAGCTGTAGAAGATATACCCCAGGGTGGCTCACCTCCTAGATGGTATAAATGGGAAATGAAGATAGCTCTGCTTTGGTTCCTTTGGAGGGAATTCCACCTTTATTTGGGTGTAATCTCCTGGTTTTGCTTCACTTTGGACATAATCTCCTGGCTTCCAACACAGACTCTTCAGCTTCCATGGCAGACCTATTAGACTCTGGATAGGAGCTCATATGGGACACCGCAGTGAGCTCCAGGCCTTCGGCTGGACCATTCAGATCTCCAGTGTGCAGACAGACCCTCTTCCACATCTGACTTTGTAGGAAGCCCTTGTAAACCAATCTGTAAGTCCCTACATATTTGTATATCTTGTATTTTATTTGTTTCTCTAGTGTATGCTGACTAATACAGTGGATATTCTGAGCACGTTCTTCCTCTTAGTGGGTAAAGTATTCAGTCTTTTACCACTAAATGTGATGTTAGCTATATTTTGTTTTGTTTTTTGTGCTTAGATATTGATGCCCAGGTTGAGACAGCTTTTTCCCCCCTACTGTTAGCATAATGAGTGGGTATTTAGTATTGTCAAGTATTTTTTCTATATATATTAAGATTATCACATAATGATATACATTTGTTTTGTTAACATGGTAAACTGTGTTGATTGATTTTCACAAGTGAAACCAAGCATGTGTCCTTAGTATAAGCCCTATTTCTTTTTTTGTTGTTGTTGTTGGTGCTGGAGATCGAACTCAGGGCCTTGTGCTAGTGAGGCAAGCACTATAACCACTGAGCTACATCCCCAGCCCAGCTCTATTTCATTATGATTTATTATCTTTTTTACATATTGTTGGATTCAACCTGCTACAGTTTTGTTAAATATTTGAATCTATATTCATGAGGGATATGAACTCTTAGGGGAGTAAATTGTACCTTTTGTTGTCTGCGGGTTTCTTATGTTTTCATGTCTTTGTTAGGTTTTGGTATGAAAAATATCAAAAATGAGTTAGGCATTGATCCTTCTCTATTTTTAAAAAATGTATAATATTGGGGCTGTTTTTAATTTTTGATATAATTATCCAAGGAAATTATCTGAATTAATTTATTACTGATAAAACAAATTACCAAAAAATTAGTAGCTTAAAATAACAATTTATTATAATTCTGGGGGTCAGAATCCTGAAAGATTCTCAGTAGACTAAAACCAAGGCATAAGCATGGCTGCATTTCTTTCTTGAGAAAGGCTGTAAGGGAAATTCTGTTTTCTTGGTGTTGTACAGGCTTTTAGAGGCTTTCTGCATTCTTGGGCCAGTGGGCCTTTCCATTTCCAAAATTAAAACTGGTGGTTGAGTCTTAGACACCATTTCTCAGACATTGATCCTCTGCCTGCATCTTTCACACTAAGAACTGTTGTGGTTGCTCTGAGCCCACCTGGCTGAGTCACAAGACTCTCCATCTTACTAACTAGCTGACTGGCAGCATTAATTCCATCCATTATGTTGATCTATTTCGCCACAACATATTCACATATTCCAGGGACTAGTCTCGGGACATCTATAGATATTTAACTATTTACTACACCATCTCAGCCTGGAATTTTCTTTGTTTAATGGATTTAATTTTTTTTACTATAAATTTCCTTGATATGTATAGCACTATCCAGCTTTTCTGTTTCTTCTTATGTCAATTTTGGTAATTTGCATTTATTTAAATCTCTAATTTCACCTACAGTGTCACATTTGTTAGCCTATTTGTTTGTCATTCTTTTGAGGTACATGGGATCTGTGGTGATAAACACTTTTCATTTCTAATATTGGTGGTATTGCTCTTTCTCTTCTTTGCTTGATCTATTTAGCTAAAGTTGATCAATTTTGTTCAGCTAATTTTCCCTACTTTCTGCCTTCATTTTATTTAATTTCTGTCCTTAGCCTTATTATTCCTGCCTTTCTACTTATCTAGGTTTACTTTGCTCAACTTTTTCTCAAGTGGAAACTCTAAAGTAATTGATTTTAAGTCATTCAGTGTAAATACTGCTTTATCTGCATCTGACAATTTTTTTTTTTTTTTTTTTTTTTGGTGCTGGGGATTGAACTCAGGGCCTTGTGCTTACAAGGCAAGCACTCTAACCACTGAGCTAAATCCCCAGCCCCCCATCTGACAAATTTTGTCATGTTATATGTTTGTTGTTTCTCAAAAAACCATTGTATCCATTTGATACTGTATATCTCCTGCTTCCTTAAGACAATTATTTAAAATTATAATCTGAAAATGGAAACATTTTGCACCACAAATTGGTTTTGGAGTGAGACTAGTCAATTGAATTAAAAAAAAAATTAGTTCTAGACCTGAGGCTTCAGTTCAGTGACATTGATCCTGGTTATTTCCTGGCCCCTGGTATCTTTATTTTTGAGAGAAACAATTCTGTAATTGTTTAGTATGCTCCTGTTATTGATCTTCCAAGCCTAAATTGGCTGGAAACCCATGCCTTGAATAACTTGTTACTGTTCCTCTAGATATTGAGCATTGTAAAGATGGCTTTTATTAATGTCTCTTGCATGCATTTATTTCCAACTCAGCTGGGACTGATTGGTTTTTCCTGGTACCTATTTGGACTCTTTCGTTGTGCTAAGTAGGATGCGTCTGGGCTCCTAGAGTTAGTAAGTGGTGGGATGGAATGGTGCAAAATGCATGGCTTCTGGGGCAGAATGTTCTGCATAGATATGATATAAAGTAGGGAAAAGCACATGAGGCAAGGAGTTTAGCACAGCTTTGTCACAATAAGGAGATATAAGAGCAAGTTCTGTCTTCCGTGCCAAGAACATTGCTGTGTGGTACTGAAAGCATAGTGTGGCTGTGAAAGTCCCTTAAGGATTAAAATGTGTTGGAGTGACTGTTATCTGGTGTGACTCTTATTTAACCTTCCCACTTTTGGTTCCCATTTCTGCAGTACATCTTTCTTCCTTTCTACCTCAGAGGCATGTGACCTGTGCAATTGTACAGGGCCCCACACTCAGAAGGGCCCTCAGGTTGTTTAATGCTCTGCTGTCACCATCTTGCAGTTCTTAAGAACTATTAAGCAGGGGCCCTTATCTTAGTTACTTTTTCCAGTGCTGGGATGTAATACTTGACACTCACAAATTAAAGAAGGAAACATTTATTTTGGCTCACAGTTTGTAAGGATTTCAGTCTATAGTCGGCTGACTCCAAAGCAGGGAGGTATGGCAGATGGGCATCACAGAGGAGAAAGCGTTCATGACATGGCAGGGAGAAGTAGGGCACAATCAAGGGAAGAGGAAGGATATATATTGTTCCAGCTCACACCCAGTGACCTGCATCTTCCAACCAGGTTTTACCTCCTGACATCACACCCAGCTACAAACTCATCACTGGCTAATCAAGTCATGAGTATCACACACCCATGATGCAGTTGCCTCCCAAAAGCCTCCCAAAAGCTCCCGAAAGTCACCTCCCAAAAGCTATGAGTGCATGAAGCTTTGAGGAGACATCTAGATATTGTAAACTGTAACAGGACCCCACATTGTCATTTTGCACATGGCCTCACAAATTCTGTAACTGGTCACACATACCTGGAAAACACCTTAAAGACAAGATAATGACTTGGCAAGTAACAGGGACGTAGCCCAGCTCCAGAGACAATGCTCAGAGCAAACAAAGACTCAGTGGGTGCAACCTGAGATGATGTATCACATTTCTGTATCTCGCAAAAATAATTTCCAACAGCAGCTTCCCCACCCCCATACCTCCTTGTAAGGGGAATTTTTGGAAGGCTAAAGTATGTCTTCCCGGATATTCCTCACCACGCACCTGCCCCAACAACTCCCCCAGTACTCATTCACATCCAGCAACCCAAGAACCAGCAGCATCCATATGGTGCATCCTCTATAAATGAAAGCTCTCTTAATTAGTGATGGGACACCTCAAATAATTTCAGCAGATGCTTTCATTTCAGGAAAACAGGCACATGTCTTTGCAATTGGGCAATATTGTTCTAATTATATCATAGCCTGCAGCCCGACTGGATATGTCTCTCAGGCAGCCTTTCCGAGGGAGGGTACGTGGGTTGGGGGAGATCTATTTTACTCACCCTCCCACGTGCACACTAGATCTCTTTCCACCATCTAATGTTTGTTAACTGTTTTTTGTTTGGCTTTTGATTATTTTGATTTCCAAGTGCTTTCTATAGTCAGGAAAGCAAGAATGGAAAGGATATAATTATTTAGCAGTGGAATGGAGGAGTGAAGGCTCTGGGATTTTCCTTCTTTTTCTAATTTCCTTAAAAAGAATGGGGCTAATTCGAGGAGGCTGCAAAGCAGACTGGGTGACGCAGAGATTCTCTTCGTTCTGTTCAATATCCTGAGATTCTATGACAGAAATGATGGAGCCATTTGCTCTAATTAAAGCTTCCTGAGGAGGATGAGGAGTGTGGTCTCTGAACAGACCAGGTTTATATCTGGAGGTGTCGGCATGGCTCTGGGTAGCACTGCCAGCTTGGCCTGTAGACGTGCCATGCTTGGGAAGGCACCTTGCCTGGGTCCCTGGGATACTGGTTGTGGTTGTTGACTAAATGTTTCTAGATCATCCTCCACTGTCTGAGTACATCATTGGCCAGGCTTCTGTCCTTCTTTGAGCTCCTATGGGACTGTGTGATTTACTTTAATCCATAAAACATGAGCAGGTGCAAGCTGTGTCCTTTTTAGATGAAGACTTTAAGAGCCAGACCCCTCTCCTTCCTTCTGCTATGGTGTTTATGGAAGCCCATGTCATGAAGAAGCCTTTGCCACCGGAGTCCTTAAATGTCTAGTCTCAGCACAACCTAGGGCACTAAGATGTTTTGTTGTATTACACCCCAGAAAGTTTGAATTTCTTGTTAGTGCAGCAAAACCTAGCCTCTCCAGACTAAGTTGTGGTGAATAGCGCTGGCCCAGCTTTACTCTCTGTGAGTTCTCATGGAGCCACTCTGAGCTGGGGCAGAGAGAGAGTCCTGGAAGAGGAAGCTGAAGATGGGTTAAGTCAAAACAAACCAAACACAACCTTTGTTGTTCATCCATCTTTAGAATTAGTCTGTCCAGTTCTGGAAGTGGAACTAGCTAGCCAGGAGGGACTCTGGATAGTTAGACAAGAAAGAACAGCTAGACTGTGAGGCAGGAAGCACAAAGAAGAGGACTCACGGCGAATGGAAGAATAGGTGAAAGGGAGCTCTGGCGGCTGCCACCCAGGAGAACATATAGTTTCCAGGCATCCTGACAGCGACCAAAGACAGTTGTTCTTCATAGTTCTGCGCAGTGCTCAGGCCAGGCTGTGTTGAGGTGCCCGTGGACAGCTGGGGGATTCACTCACGTGTCCCTGGCTGGCAGTGTTCCCAAGCACGCCCTCTCACATTTCCTCCCTTCGCTGTGTAGGTTTGTGGTTTCCTGGTGACGAGTCACCAGTCTGATAGTCACTCACTTTCCTAATCATCCTTTGACGATCTCCAAGGCCAAAGTCAAGCTCAAGGTGACACATTCCCTATCCTAACTCACCTTACCTCAGGTTGCTCTGGAAACCACCACCAGCAAAGCTTCCACTTAAAGCAAATATGTTCTGGCTTCAAACCAGAATCTCTCCATCAGTAAGATGGGAGCCTTGTGAGGGCTTATAATATTCCTTAAGTGCCTCACTTTTTTTAAACCAAGGCAGGATATAAACAAAAATGAAAGCAAATAAGAGAGAAAGTAAGTTTCTTACTTCAAACCTCTTCTGACACATACTTCAATAGCTTTATTACCGAGACAGTAAAAGTAATGGGGTTAAATTTAGATAAAAGCAAGGAGACATGGTAACTTTTATTTTAAGTGGCACATAACATATTTAAATTGGTTTCTCTGGGTAAATAGCCTAAGTGAGTCTTGAGCCAGCCCAGAAAACCTCTCATTCTGCCCACTGACTATGGCGTGCTGAGCAGACGGTCTTTAGCACACAGTGTCAGACCACTCAGCAGCATCTGATCTGACGTCCTCCATATGCGGCCGTAGCTGTACTGTCAGACTGCTGTAAAAAAGGAGCCCAGAAGCCTCCTTCAGTCCCACTCTAAGGCAAGAGGCTGTGTAAGATGACCTCCAAATGGATCTTCCAGCCTGAGTGAATAAAGTGTTATTATGATCAAAACCAGGGAACTGTGGGAATTTCAATTTCCATGCGTTTCCCATCTGCAGGGATACCGGAGAAGGTAAGTTGTGATAATATTCAAGTGATTAAAAGCATTTGGAATGCGTGCCATGCAAGCACACATAAATGCTACTGGGACTTCAGGACATCACTGGTGAATTGATTTTGCACTTGGTTCCCTCCTTTGAGAATTCACTGTCTAGTGGAGATATGGATGAATATATTTCAAAACTGTGATCAGAGCTGTGTTAGGGACACACAGTTGTTTGTAAGAGTGCTGATGAGGAGAGAGACTCTGACTCCTTCTCAGGTGAAAAGACTCCCAGTCTGGGTTTTGAAAGAAGTAGGAATTAAGTGATAAGAGTATGTGAAAGAATCAGCCTTGGTACTGCCAATGCTTTGTGCTAGCAGTATGGGAGTGAGAAAGTGATGTGGCAGGAAGAGAAGCTGGAGAGGGCCAGACATCAGACCCAGAAGAACAAATGGGTGAATGAGGGAGTGTAGATTTTATCCTAAGTAGTGGCAAACTGAGAAGGGATATAAACCGGCATGGCCAGATTTGTGGTCTCTTTCCAGATTTGGGTGAAGGATGATTGGAGAACAGTGACATTGGGAAAGATAATACTTTAGGAAGCTCTTGTGCTAGACCAGGGAAGAGATAAGCAGTCCTGAACCGGGCAGGAAGGCAGAAACAGAATCCGGATGTTATGGTTTGTGTGTAGATGTCCCCCCAAAGCCTCATGTGGTCGTAGGTGGGGCTGGGTCTAGAGTATGTGATTACTAAATTACTGATTCGTTTGGCACAGTTCTGCTGGGATCAAGGATGTGATGCTAGGATTAAGGGTATTAGGATTAAGGGTGGGAGTGCTGCCCACCCTAAAGCCAAGTAGCCTGGATAAAATATAAGGGGCAGAAAGAGGTTTCCTCACCTCTTCCTTGCACCCCTTGCTTACCTTGCTGCGTTCTGCCTGTCTGCCGTGCTACCTGCCTTAGATCCAGCTGATTGTGGGCTGAAACCTCTACAAACTGTGAGCAAAATGAACCTTTCCTCCCTTAACTTTGTGTGTCAGGTATCTTGTCTCAGTAACGACAGAAAAGTAACTAAGATACCAGCGGACCCAGTGGGGAGGCTGGGCACATCCTTCTGCCTTTGCCCTTTCTTAGGAAGGAGGCACACCTCAGTGGCAAGCCTGCTAGTGTTTAGCCTGGACGTGCTTTACTATAACAAATTCATCTGTGGGTTTCTTAGGAGTTAGTGCAGCAACAACTAAGCTGGTGGGACTTTAAATGCCCCCAGTCCACCCACTCACTGTGCTGCGGCTTACCTTTAGCAGAGGCATGTCTCCAGGTGCCAGGCCTCTGGGCATTCCCAGGTGCCAAGGCCCAACTGTCCTAAAATGAGGTCTCTGAGCAGTGGCTCCTGTGCTTCTCTGGCACTCTGGCCTTCAGCTCTGAGTCATAACTGCCACTCTGGAATCTGGGCAATCACCCTACCCATCTTCAGTCTGCTTGGACAGTGTCCTAGAGGAAGTAGCAAATGGGGGTACCAAATGATCAAGCCCTAACATTAGGAAACTGGGTTCCCATCCTGGGTTGCCACAGCTCTCCCCTTCTCTGGGCCTTGGTTTATATTTCAGTAAAATGGGGAGATCTGTCTAATAATCTCATGAGGTTATTTTAGTACAGTGATGCTCAAAGGAGGAGATGCATCATGGTCTTCTCAGGCTTGTTAAAAAACAGATGGTTGTGTCCTACCCTCCACCCCCAAAGATTCTAACTCAGTATGTCTGGGCTAGGGCCTGAGAGACAAGTTCCCAGGTAATGAGGATGCACTTTATACCTTTCATTTTCTGGTGGATCAGTTTTTAGTTATGCAGTCTGAGTAGTTTAGCTCTTGAAAACAGAGAAAAGAGAAGAACTGCTCTATTTCAGTTATTGAATGTAGAGTCCAGGTTGACTCTTGCACACTGATATTAAGCAGAGTTCTCCTGACTTCCAAGCCGGGGAATCCTCTGAGGGGGAGTGGACATGGCTGGATGGAGGGTGGGGATCAGGGCAGTCAGGAATATGTGAGTCTTGAGATCTCCTGAACTAACCTCCAGAACTGTATTATCATTTTGCTTTTGCATACTCCTCCATTCCCTACTTTGTGTCCTCTCTCTGGATATGTGGAAAAAAATCAATGCCTGTGAGGTATTAGAAAAGCCATTGAATTGCCCTTACCTGCCACCAGGTGACATCTGATATTGATTTAGCTTATGAAAGTGATTCACAGGTTTTCTGAAGCCTGGAAAAGATCAAATGTTATGAGCCTCATGATCCCATCTTCCTTCTTTGCTCTCAGCTAACACCAGAGGAGGTAATTGGGAAATAATAGACCGAAGACACCTTTTTGGTGTGCTCACCAGTAGAACAAAATATAGGAGAATCATTTCATTGGGAGAGAGGGATTTTAGTATCATTCATTTTTATTAAGGGCAATTTTCTGTTTAAGTGCAACATTCTCCAGACGTGACCATTATAGAACAACAATTTTAACACAACCAGTAAATCAAAGAAAAAATTACTGTGGAGGGAAGCTCTTTACAGATGTTCCAGTGATTATGTACCAGGCAGGCAGCTTAGAGCCAAGAAGAGCAAGTGGCTGCCAGGGATACTGTGCTGGAGTTTCCTGATCCCTTGCAAGAAACTCTCTCCCTTCTAAGCAGAGCAAGCACTAGAAATAAGATGAATATTTACTAACTTGTGACTTGAGGAAATCTTAACTTCTCTAGGCCTTGACTTATAACAATAAATAATGAATTTATTTGGTACAGCTGCTGTGCAAACTGAGATCATGCAAAATGGCTAAGTCTGGCATGTAGCTGAACAAGCATTAGGTTGCCATCATTGTTGGTGTGACGTTAGAAATAATAGCATCAGTAGTTGGGGATTTAGCTCAAGTGGTAGAGAGCCTGCCAAGCAAGCACAAGGCCCTGAGTTTGAACCCCAGCACAAAAAAAAAAAAAAAGCATCAGAAATAGAAGCAATAGCAGGAGAAGAGGGTGATTTCCATTTGCTGAATGTTTTGGCACCTCATTTATATGTGGTCTACATACTGCCTCATTTTCCTGAACACACATGGAAACCACATCTCCCATCTTCCTTTGCAACTGGTTTGTAACCATGTGACAAGATTCTGGCCAATGGGTGAAAGTGATGTTATGAACTTGTTCCAGGCTGGCACTTAGAAACAGTTTATAAAATTGTCCAAAGCTTTCTTTCCATGATTGCTGTATTTTATTTGAGAATTACTCCTTTTATCATTTTGTGCAACCATTCTTGGTTCCTATAAGTTATTTTGCCATATATAATATTTTGATGAAATTAATAGTAGTAAATTAGCAGTCTATTGTTTAAATTTGATTAAATGGTGTTATCAGACAGGCCTTTGCTAATTCCCTCTATAAAACTGTATTTCCGATTGTTGTATAGTCCCCATATCTTGCTGCAGCATTTTATATGTGTATTTGTTCATTGCTTATCATCGAAATCCTCTTATCAGTAGAATGTATGCTTCACGCAAGCCGAACATCATTGGGCTGGAATGTAGCTCAGTGGTAGAGGATTTGCATAGCATGTTCAGGGTCCTGGATTGGATCACCAACATTGTGCACAGTTTTTTTAAAATCTATTTTTTATTTGCTTATGGATATGCTACAGTGTCCAGAACTGTGCCCCACAGATAGTAGACACTCAAAAACCATGTGCTTATTGTCATTGGTAAGTCATTTTTCATCTTTGTGCCTTGTTTCACGTGTGGCTGTTATTAACTTTACCTATTAAAACATTTTTTAAATTAATTCATGTTAATTGTGTTTCCTGGTATATTTGGACTAATTGCTACCATATTTTAAGTGAGTTAAGTGTAGATTCATATATAGTTTTAAGAAGTAATATAGAGAGCTCTATGCCCAGTTTTCCTCAGTGATAACATTTTACAAAAACTATATAGTATGCTATCACTACCAAGATATTGACACTGATACAATCACCAACTTCACTCACATTTCCCTGGTTTTACTTGTGTGTGTGTGTGTGTGCGCGTGTGCAAATGTGTGAATTAAGCTTTATGCAATGTTTTCACCAGTGTAGGTTTGCATCCATTATCACAGTTGTGATACTAACAATTCCAGCGCCACCTAGATCCCTTCATGTAGCACTTTCGTAATGGCACCCATTCCATCCCTTACCCCACCACCTTACAACCCCTAATCTGTCTTCCATTTCTAAAATTTTATAATTTCAAAAACCTTATATAAATGAAATTACACAAGTGGATAAATGGAATGTACTATTGTATTTGTGATTGTAAATTGTATAAATTATGCAATTATATAAATGGGGTCAATTTTGGAGTTTGGCTTTTTTTTTAAGTAGCTTTTATATAACATAAAATTAACTATTTTAAAGTACACAATTCTATGGTCCTTAGTACATTCACAGTGTGCAATCATCACTTCTACCACATCCAAAATATTTTTATCACTATAAGAGGAAACCTGTTCCTATTAAGCAGTCTTTTTCTCATTGTCCCTTCCCCACAGCCTCTAGCCTTTATTGTGAGGTAAATCTTTATGCAGTGACTTTTTCTGGATAATTCATTTAAATGGCATTATACAATATGTGACTTTTTATGTCTGGCTTCTTTCACTTAGAATGTTTTTAAGGTTTATCCATATTGTAACATGTATCAGTACTTAATTTCTTTTTTGGGTTGAATAATATTTTCATTATATGGGTATAGGACATTTTATACACTCATTTTTCACTGATGGTCATTTGAGTTGTTTCTACTTTTGGCTATTGCGATACTGTGGCTATAAGCATGCAGGTATATGTTTTTGCTTGACTTATATTTTCAGTCCTTTTGGGCATATATCTAGGAATGAAATTTTGGGTCATACAGTAATTTTCACACTTTTTAGGAAAGTGTCAAACCGTTATCCACAACTGCTGCACCATTTTACATTCCAACCAGCAATGTGTGATTATTGTAAATTCTCTGTATTTTCACCAACACTTCTTATTTTCTATTTTTTTGATTATGACCATTTTGGGGGTATGAACTGAGGCTTTATTGTGGTTTTGATTGATGTTTAGGACCTTCTTCATGTACTCTTTGGTCATTTGTTTATCTTCATAGGAGAAATATCTATTCTTTTGTCCATTTTTAAATTGTCTTTTCATTGTTGCAAGAATTCTTTATATATTCTGGATACTAACACTTATTAGATATATGATTTAGAGATATTTTCTCCCATTCTGTCAGCTGTTACTCCATTTTCTTGTTAGTCTTTTGAAGACATAAGCTTTTAATTTTGGTGAACTCCAATTTGTCTGTCTTTTCTTTCATTGCTTGTGTTTTGGTGTCATGTCTAAACTCACAAAGGTTTCTCCTGTGACATTTTCTTTAGATGTTTACTATTTTCAGATTTTCCATTTAGGTCTCTAACCCGTGTTAACTTAATTTTATTATAGTGGGGATAGGGATGCTATTTCATTCTTCTGCGTGTGGATTTCCAGTTGTTCTGGGACTATTTGTTGAAAAGACTATTATTCCATTGAATGGTTTTGGCACCATTATTAAAAATGAATTGGTCCTAGATCACTAGTTACTTCTGGACTTTCAAATCTATTCCATTAATCAATATGTTTACATTTATGCCAGTATCACTCTGTCTGGATTACTGGTAGCTTCATAATAAATTTTGAAATTGGGAAATGCAGGTCCTGTAACTTTTTTTTTCAAGATTGTTTTTGTTATTTAGGTCACCATGCAATTCCATATGAATATTAGGATCAGCTATTTCATTTTTGAAAATTATGCTATTGGGATTTTGATATGGTTTGGACTGAATCTGTAGATTGCTTTGGGAAGTGTCGTGATGCTGACAGTATTTAGTCTCCTGTTCTATGAACATAGATGTATTTTCATATATTAGATCTTCTTTAATTTTTTTCATTGGTGTCTGGTAGTTTTCAGAATTCAAGTCTTGTATTTTGGTTGAATTTATTCTGAAGTATTTATTTTTGATGTTATTATAAATGTGTTTTCTTAATTTCTTTTTCACATCGTACATTGCTAGTATATAGAAACGTAATTAACTCTTGTGTGTTAACTTTGTATCTTACAACTTTGCTAAATTCGTTTATGGCTTTTTTTGGGATTCATATGTGAGATTATATTAGCTCCAATAGGGATAATTTTATTTCTTCCTCTCCCATTTAGATGCCTTTAATTTCTTTTCCTTGTCTACTTGCCCTGGCTACAATTTCCAGTAAAACATAAACAGGATTGGTGAAAGAAGGCATTTTGTCTTGCTCCTTATCTTATAGGGGAGTTTTCAGTCTTTCACTACAAAGTAGTATTTTAGCTGTGGGTTTCTGATAAATGCCCTTCATCATGTTGAGGATACTCCTTCCTATTCCTGGTTTGTTGTTCTTATCATGAAAGGATATTGATTTTTTTGTCTTTCCCTGTATCAGTTAAGATTACTGTGTGCTTTATTTCCCTCATTTTATTAATATGATGTATTACATTGATTTATTTGTCATGTTTTAGGCATCTCTCGGTATTGTCTTTATACTGGCTACTCTGGTATTATAATATACCTGTGACTTATAAACATTTAGCTTATATTAGTTTCCTATTGCTGCTATAGCAGTTTAGCCCAAATTTAGTGGCTTAAAATAACATAAGCTCAACCTGTGATGGTTCTGGAGGACAGAGGTCTAAAACCAGGGCGTTACATGGTTGCTTCTCTCCTGCAGGCTTCAGGAAGAATCTTTTCCTTTACTAGCTTCTGAAAGTGTCCTACATTCCTTGGTTCGTGGACTCTTTCTCCATCTTCTAAGCCAGCAGAGCAGCGTCTTCTCTTTCACCTCTGCTTCCATCCTTTTTATCTTCTCTTTCTGAGTCAGGCCCTCTAATCATCCTCTTCCAAGGGCCTTCAGGATTACATTGAGTCTCCTGAGATAATCCTGGATAGTCTCCCTTTTTCAAGATTCTTAACCTAATCACATTTGCAAAGCCTATTTTATCAAGCAAAGTAACAGATGTTGCGGGGAATTGGACATAGCGTATTTGGAGGCCGCTCTTCCGGCTCCACAGTCAGTATGAACATTTTGCCATTTTTATGGAAGTGTGGAAATCTTCTATTGAGACTGCTTTCTTTCCTCCACTTTTAAGCATCATTGTTTTGGTTATCAGATAGCACAACAATGTTTGTTTTAGTTCATCGAAAAGATTTATAAAGCATGGGAGGAAAAGAGTAGTCCGTGGAAGGTACCCATAGATCTACTTTCTCCATTGTTCCTCTTTCCTTCCCCAAATTCCAGCATTCCTTACTTTGTCATTTTCTTTTTTTTTTTTAAAGAATTTTCTTTAGTCAGTCTTTAAGGGTACATCTGCCAATGATGTATATTTTAGTTTTCCTGTGCCTGCAGAGGTTTTTATTTTCTTTTCACTCCCCTAAGACAATGTCACAGGATATAAAATTTGCTGTTTACAATTCTTTTCTTTCACTACTTAAAAAAACAGTGCCACTTTTTTCTGCCCTCCGTAGCTTCAGATGAGAAATTTGGCACATTCCAATGGCTGTTCCCCTGTGTTTTCAGGTTCAAGATTTTTTTTTCTCTGTCTTTAGTTTTCAGAAGTAATTATGATGTATCTTGACACTGATTCCTTTGGGCTTATATTTTTGGGGTTTCTTTCAGCTACTTGGGTCTGTAAGTCTGTGTCTTTTACCAACTTTGGGAAGTTTTGACAATCATTTCTTCAAATACATTTTAAGTCCACTCTTTCTCCTCTGTATCTGGATCAGTTGTCACCTGGTTAGGTTTAGCCTGCAGCTTCGGTCTGTGTTTGTAGGTTGTGGTTCCAAAGGCAAACTAAGTCCATAGCATTTGCGGTGTTATTTTAGCTTGTTTGGTTTAACTGGTGCCACTGGGGTTTTTATCGATTCTTGCTGATGCTGCCATGGGGGTGCAGAAAGGCCTCCCTCAGGCTAGGCTAGCAGGTGCTCCCCAGTGAAGAAGGAGTTGGAAAGATGCCCTGACAGTGGTCCTCATAACCTCTTCACACATTGTGCCTTGGTTGGGGAATGAGATTCTAGGGCCAAGGCAGACAAATGAGTTTCTAGAACTAGGCTGTTTGCTACAGCTGGGTCTCTTGCCTTCCTGACCCAGTGTCTCTAGGTAGGAGAGGGAAGTCCTGGGCATTAACTTTGTTCTCTCTTATAGGGACATAGAGGTTTCCTGGATCAGGTTGTCATCTCTCCTGCTGGCTTCACCTGTCTGCCCCTCTATCTCTTGACGGAAAAGGGGCATTTTAAGTCCAAACAGTACAGTATCTCTTTGGCTCCGGATTGGTTGAACTTGCCAATTGTATTGGGTTCACCTCATGTTATTAGAAGGATTTCCATGGAATCCAAGAGAACAAGGAGCCCACCTGGTTTGCCTTCCATTGCCAGGTTAGGACCTGCAGATGTCCACTTGAGTAGCCTTCCTCCGTCAGGTGTCGTAGGCATGCAAGACACCTACCTCTGTATGGTTGGTCTTGTCTTGAAACTCCAAACCAGTTCACCTTTCTCTTACCATCTCAGAGTTCTTTGGTTGCTTCTTACTCTGTTTTCAGGGTTTATATCTGTGCTTAGTGGCAATAAGGAAAGAAAATCTTCCCTATATCTCTTTGTTGTACTAGATGACATTTTTCTTTGATGATTTTCTCATCTTCATTGACTTTGATCTCACTCTCTGGAATTTCTTTTAAAAAGATTTTGGACTCTGGACTCTGTTTTCTTCCTTTACTCTCAAAAATGCTTGCTCTTACGTTTTTTATTTCTTTTTTTCATTATGGAATAGTCCCTTATTCGCACTCATTGCTTTAGAATTTGTGTTTATTCTTTTTTTTCTTGCCCTAATGTTTATTACTTTGATTTTTAGATTTCAAATTTTAATCACTTACCCGCCTGATTGTTCCTTCTTAATATTTTTCTCAAATGACTCTGAAGACTCCAAGTAAGATGTGTGATTTTTAAATCATTTTCTTTTCTTTGCTTCCATTCTTTGATTTCTTTAACTTATTGTTGACATTGCTTCGATTTATTTTATCTTTCCACTTTCATGCTATCGATTTCCCTTAAAGGTCAGATGATCCTGGCTGACTTCCCACATTTATAAATGAAGGGCAAGGCTCTTGGTAGGGATGGTAGAAGGTTGCTTTGCCATTGCGTGTAAGGTCTTGGAGTGCGGTGGGGGCTGATATTGAGCATGAGTACACAGGCAGGTTTACAGTTCCCACCACTACCTGGACTTAACCCTGTCTTCAGCACTTCATTTTACTTTTTAGGAGAAATGACCCCAGTTTTTGTTTGTGTTGCTCTGCCAAGGAGGTAGGGAGGTGCCCCTGTCTCCTCAGCTTTTCTCACTATCTATGCTGTGTGCCTCAGGGCTCCAGCTAGGTGTGGCTATTTCTGCCAGTTTCTTTGGACCTCAGGAAGTATGGGGCCAGATAGTCTGGAGGATAACAGCCCTGGAGAATGCTACTGGGGATGTTCTCTCTGAGAACTGTACAAGTTGATGCAAAAATGTCTTAGAGCTTTCACTTACATAAATTTTCTCTAAAATATGAAACATTAAGCCTGACTAATATTAATATATGAATTGTCATACCTGAGATAAACATATGGATTTTATAATCCACTCGTTTGCTTGTTTGTCTTGTGACGAATTGCTGTTTATATCTTCCTGGTTAAGGGGATTTATAGATAATACATTCCATTAAGAAATTCTAATCCTCGCAAAATGGTTAAATGATTAAAATTTCTGGCATAGAAAATGTGAATCAAAGATAACTTAAAAATATGAATGCTAATAAGCAACTGAAGCAGAGCAAAGTTAAAATACTTTTAACCTTCATTTGCCATCTTATATGATGCAAATAATGATGATTTCTTAAGATTTGATGGAAATTTGGCTGCAAGAGTTCACAAACATCATGAGACAACTTGAAAGATAAATTTTCTCTCATTATCATTAATGATTAATCTCACCGAAATACAAATTGTATTGGAATATTTGCTAATGAGTACAGTATATTTATATGATTTATCAATAAATAGATTTATATAAATTATAAATGTGATTTTAAAAACAAGAGCGTGTTTTTTGAAACAATTGGAAACCACTGCGGTAGACAGTCCTCCAACTAATTATCCTTAGTGCGGCTCAGAGCCAAGTTCAAGCCAGGGGGCGCTCTGGGACCCCTTGGGAAGAACTGTGCTTCATGCTGAGGCCCTTCTCACTGGTGGGTTTTTAGTTGTGACAGTCCAGTCAAAGCTATATTCTATTGTTCATAGATTTTTTTATTGTTTCTTTTCCATCAGTGATGCTTTTCCTTATATTTAAATGCTGCCATGAGTTATTCTTTTTCGTCCAACACTATGGACACTTCTGTGAGATCTCATGGGCAGAAAGAGGGTACAACGCACATGTGTAGCGAAAAGTCCCAAATCTGAAGCCAAAAAGCTGCCAATGTATTGGAAAACAGGAAATTCCCTACTAACTTAGATAACTTTATAAATGATATTTTCTTTAAAATTTTCTGTTGGTATTTAGTAATACAAAAGTGAAACTGTTAAAAGCAGGCTGAATCAGCATCAGGGATAGACCACAGAAGGTTAGATTTAGTAAGGTAGCGTGGAGCTCCTGCGTACAGACTTGGCTGTGTGGCCTGTTGTCCAAGGGAAAGGAGAGACTGGTGCGGGGAGAGACAAGTTGTTTTTATCAGTGGGTCATAGTATTTTTTTAAAAATCGGAAGGTACATCTCTTTCCACCTAGAAATATCGCTCGCACCAGTGTGTGGCTAACACCAGAGCCGGAATCACACATCCTCCAACCACACCAACCCTGACCACAGTAAGAATTACTAACCTTCTGGTGCCCTTTGCCTATACAATCCTTGGAGGCTCCTGAGTTTGCTTCTAATAGTGAAGCTGTTTCTTTATAAGGCGGGCTTGCTGTTGCTTAGCTTTATGATGTACACACTCCCTCTTAAACGTGTCGTGTAGCACATTCGGAATGAAAATGAATTTAAATTAATTGAGTTCACTATTCCTTTTTGGAGAATTTCGTGAGACCCTTTGAAATAACAGAGGTGTCACAAACATGGATTGGAATGCAGATGTCGTGTATAAAGACCACGCTAGAGGATGATACAGTTGTCAAAAAGGTATTTTTTCCTCCAGCAATGACAGGTGGCTCTGACAGCTCTGGTTTGTCAGCAGGCAGTCACATAAGGATGAGGGAATCAGAAATGAAAGATGCCAGTGGAAATAATTCCTTCTGTGGCTGTGAAGTGATCATGACATGGCTGTGCCATAAAGCAGCACTGAAGACAGGATCAGAATGAAATCTCTCAACCTGCAGAAGAAATTTCTGCCTGATGATTTCTACCTAATAATAAGTTTTTACTGACCCTGTCTATATTTGTTGGTGCTCCCTCACGGTGAGGAGGAAGGAGCAAGACCAAGAGCGATCTGCCCACATCTGTGGATTTCTAGACACCAGGGGCTGCTCCAGACAGGATGGTTTTCAGGCTTTGTCCCTGAGAATATGGTCCCAGGAAGGCTGGAAAACTGGGACAAGCACAACAGGTTGTAGTGTCCAGCACCCAGTGCCAGGGGAGACCTGCTTTCCGAATCTGTAGGCATTTGCATTGAGGTGCTTCCTGGTCTTCTGAGGGTTACGGATTGTTGGAAGGGGGTTCATGTTCTTTAAAAAATAAATGGTCTTAGAGAAATACTTTCTCCTCAAGGCTTATGACAATGGCTCATGATTAGTTTAATTACTCGCCCAAGTGAATGGAGACTGTGGGTTCTAGTTGAATAAGCAGAGCCTCTTACAAAGTTCCCTGGACACTGGATTGCTCCTTTCATCAATCGATCAGAAAGATCGGGAAGCAACTGTTTGCTGGGTCTGAGTTGAGGTAGCCTTGGCCAAAAGTCTGACAGGGACCTTTGGAGGACCAGACTTAGAATGTAGAAGGAAGCAAAGGACTGCGCTGGAGAAAGGTGGGCTCCTGGATGGGACCCACATGTCTGTTCTCCTAAGTGACCAACCAAGGCTCTGCTTTCCAAGGGCTTTCTGAAGCTTTGGGCAAATGATCGTTTGATGGTTAAGCTTGATTTCGTCAACCCAGGATGGAGGCCTTTCTGAGTGTGTCTGGGTAGGTCATGGATATGTGGTCTTGGTATTACATATGATCCCTGGTACCTTCTCTGGTGCTGATCCCCTGCTCTGCTTCCTGCCGACCATGAACTACGCAGCATTGCTCTGCCATGCTTTTCTGCCATGATAGTCCTGCACTGGAGGAATCCTCTGAAATGGTGAGTCAAAATCAACCACTCCTCCTTTAATTTGTGGGTACAGGGTATTATGTTCCCACAAAGAGAAAGATGAAAACTACAAACTGTATTTAAAGCAATACCTGGTGCCCAGTTCTCATGACAATGACTTTCCTAAAGTCTACCATCAATAGAGGCAGAAGATTTTCCATTTATGTTTTCAAGTTTAAGGCCTGTTTTCTTGGTCTACTGCTGTGAAGTTTGGAAAAAAAGGTTTTGTATTCACTCTAGCCCCCACAGGTTTGCAAAACCTGACAAGTCTCCAGGCTTGACTCCCTTTGATGACTTTGGGCTACTAGCTCTAGGATTACATATCAAGTCATCATTTTATCTGTTCATTGAAAAAAAATATATAGATCTTCTCCAAAACCTTATTGAAATGACATTTGAAAAAAAAAATAAAGGTATAAACTCTCAAGGTCAAAGAGACCATGAGAGGAACAGCAGCAACAAAATGTCGGATGCTGGAATGAAGGTACTTATGTCCCATTTGATTCGGCATAAAGGAAGCTGACTCTAAAGGCCAGAATGGGAAGAACTGACAAGCAAACCACTTTCCAAACCCAAATTCTGAAATCATGTGGGAATCATTGATCCTAGTTGCCTGGGAGTGGAATGAAATGGGTCAAAACCAGTATGCATGTGATTCTCCTGATCCCTTCTGACTACAGGAAGGTAAGCAACTGCTTCTTCTCCACCCTGCAAGATGATTAGAAAGGGGAGAAGAAAGGATCTCTGCGTGGACGGTGTCAGGCCTATTCCAGGCAAGGCTACCATAAGGAAAAAGGGATTACACACAAGATTGTATACGGAGCGTTGTTGGCACCGGTCCTCTTTTCACTTTGATCTCGCAGGACCTGGGCAGCCAAACTGGACTTTCAGTGAAGGAAGTCAGAAGAATTCTGTCTGGAAAATCTGACCATTTGAGGATGACAGATAAAGAGAGGAATGAGGATTCCCACAGAAACAGGTCAGCCAGCATTCCAAATATGACATCCACAATGGGAAGGGCCCCCCACCCCCTGCTCAGCACAGAGCATTCATTTTTAGTTCCCTGAGCTTAAACAAGAGTAAACAACCGAGGGTCACCAGCAAGTTGTAGAAGCCTTCTAACTGCAAACAAGCAGGAAAAGAAACAGAGATCATATAGGAATAAGAAAATCATACAACTCCATCATCAACATCACTGATAGAAGCTACTATCTGCATGAAACAA
Source organism: Hystrix cristata (assembly GCA_004026905.1). Lineage (NCBI taxonomy): Eukaryota > Metazoa > Chordata > Mammalia > Rodentia > Hystricidae > Hystrix > Hystrix cristata. The sequence continues at coordinate 68,239 of PVJO010007609.1, forward strand.
AAGAGAGCTATAGAAATTACCATTCAGAGAGCAAAAATATAATCTTGAAAGTTACAAATACAGTGACAAAAGTGAAGAACTCAATAGAAGGATTGGGAGATAAAGTTGAAGATATCATTCAGAAAGTAGAATAAAAAGAAAATGGATGCAGAGTCAAAGAGCAATTGTGGAACATTTTTGGAATATCTTGAAAGTCTAAGGTCTAAATAATAGAAATCCTCGAAATAGAGAACAGAAAAAGTAGAAAGATGGTATTCATCAATAAATAAATTAAGGAAACTTCCCTGAATTAAAGGACATCTTTCCGGATTAAAATGACCAACTGAGTGCTCTAAGAAAAAGATAGGGCCACATCATCATTATCAAAATGATCATTATATATCAGTATAAAACTTAAAAAACATGTGGACGTTTACAGCTATCGGAAGAAAAGAAGAGCAGAACTGTAATCCTTGAGGAAAAAACCCGCCATGTGATAGTCCCGAGCTCATCTGGCTTTCTGTCTGAGGGCACCTTCCCTATGATGGTGCGGGGAAGTGAAGGTGGAGCACTGTCTCTCTGAGCAGGGGACGCAGATACTAGAGTTTTAAGCTGCTGAATGTGTTGGAGAAATGGCTCTGTATACATAAAACAAGAATCTATACTGCCAAGCAGGGAGCAGATGCTGTAGTAGTCTGAACACATAGCAGAGGTCTCACGGTCCCACAGTTTTGGGAGACATTTTGGGTTTGAGTCTCTCAGGGTGATGGGTCCTTGTTGAATATCTAGAATATTCAAATGAAATCCCCCCTCAAAAATTCTAATATCTTAGCTATAAGGATCACACACATTATAAGAAAAAAAAACACACTAACATGGACAGAAAAATCCTTAACAAGATACTAGCAAACTGAACCCAGTGCCATATAAAAACAGTAAAAACATTATTTGTAATGTAGAATTAAAACCAGCTCCTCATGGAGATACCTGCACTTTTGTGTTTATTGCAGTATCATTTACAGTAGCCAAGATACTGAATCAAACCAAATGCTCATTGACAGATGAATGGGATATTTATTCAGCCATTGAAAAGATGGAAGTCCTGCCTTTTGCCACAACATGGATGAACCTGTGCTAAGAGAAGTCAGCTAGATAGAGAGGGATAAATGCTACATGACACCATGTGCATGATGAATCTAAAACAGAATCATAGAAGCAGAGACTAGAATGGTGGTCATCATGGGCTATGGAGAGAAATAGGAAAATATTAGTTATATAGTACAAAAGTTTAGTTACACAAGATCCTCAGTTCTAGAGATCTATCTGCACAGTGCTTACATTAAACAATGCTATATTGCACACTTAAAAATGTGCTAAGAAGGTAGATCCTACTAAAGTGTTTTCAACTAAACAACAATAAAGAGGATGGGAGGAAACTTTTGGAGGCGATAGGTATGTTTATAGAGTGTATAATGGTTACAGCTTCCTGGGATATACTTGTCTTCAAACTCATTCAGTGGTATACATTGAATATGTACTGCTTTTTGTATGGTATTTATAGTTCAATAGTATGTTTAAAAAAAAGAAAAAAGAGAGATAGTATTCAAAAGAGAGGAGAACTAGATAGGGAAAAGGGGGATAAAGAAGAAGGTTAAAAGAAAAGTAAGATGAAAGGGAAAAAATGGAAAAGTGTAAATACACTTGTTGCAAATAGGGAGGGGTGGGTGAATGGAAGGGAGGGGAGAGGAAGAGGGGGGAAGGGGGGGAACCAAGAAGTATCATGTACAGGTACAAAATAACCATGTTGATTATGACCATTATGTATACAATGTACCAATACATGTTCTTGGTAAAAATAAAAAAAAAAGAATAAAGGGAGAATGTGATTAATTCAATAGACATAGAAAAATTTTTGACAAAATTTAATAAATCATTTAAAAAACTTCTCAGAAACTAATAGGAGAAAATAGTCTCAATCTGATGAAAAGTATCTGCCCCAAAATATATCATATATCTAACATCGCAACTGATGATAAAGTATTGAATGTTTTCCCCCTAAGACTGGTATCAGGACAAGGATGGTGTTTCCCTCCACCTCTACTCCACATTGTCTTATAGGGTCTAGGCATTGAAATAAGGTGCATTATACAAGTAAAGTCACATGAATTGTGAATAAAGAAGTAAAACAGTCATTATTCACAGTGTAATTGTTTCTTTTTCCCACAATGTAATTGTTTACATAGAAAATATTAGGGAATACATGCACACACACACACACACACACACACACACACACACACACACAAAGCCAAAACCCTTACAGAATCTAATTTATGAACTAAGAAAAATACAGAATATAAGTTTAATACACAAAATGCAAATGAATGTAGTCTACATAATGGCTACAAAGACTGACAAATAAAATCACAACATAGTACATACAGCATAATTCAACCTTCAAGATAAGACTGATGAATAGGTGACATATAGATAATAGATACATGGGGGTAGATAATAGATCAGGTAAAATATATTAGGGGTTTTGGGGAAATGACCACAGAAATGCATATGAATTTTCTTCCTGTGAACAGAGCAATATTTGTTTCATCCCAATAATAAATTACATCTGTCTACCCAGTTTCTCAAGCCAGAAACCTGGAAGTCATACCTGACCCCATTTCTCCCTCAAGCATCTCATCCAAACAGTCACCAAGTTCTGTTAATCCTTCCTTCAAAGACAGCTCTAATCCATCTACTTCTCTCCCTCTGAGTTGCAATCACTCCAGTCCAAGCCATTACCGTTTCTCACTGGGACTGCCTCCTAAATCCTTTCCCCAAATCCAATGCATTTTGCACAGAGCAATCATGATGATCTCGTAAAAAATAAACTGGACAATGCCTCCTTCTGCTTAACTCTCTTCAAAGGCTCCTATTTGCCTCAAAACCCATTGGAGATACTGCGGCAGAGAGAAAGGGGAAGAACGGCCTCCCTCCTGCCTCCCTCAGTCTCTAGTATCCTGGAAATGCCTCACACAGGCTGACACCTGCAGAGACTAGTGGACATGGACTCAGGGAAAATAGCCCTCAGCCATCAGCTTCTTCCTGCCCTCAACTCTGCAAGATGTAAAACATCAGGGCAGGCAAGAAATGGGTCTGAAGGTAAATGGGTCCAGGTATACCTTAGCCTCAGAGGTCAGGAAGTCCTCTCTTCAAGGGAGACTTCAGACTGAGCCCCAAAGGATGAACAAGAAGACTGGGGGAACACAGGATCCAGGCCGAGTAGAGCATGCGTAGCAAAGGTGGAAGGAAGTCATGGTAGGAAAGGGGGACGGAAGGAAGGGCAAGGTGTGTGGAGCATGGTGAGTGAAGCCAGAGAGATGGGCCTGATCTGACAAACACCCATTTGGAGAAGATTCTTTCAGGCTGCTGTGTGGAGAGTAGATTGGTCCCAAGAAAAACAAGGTAAGTGGGAGCCCCAGGAAAGCTGCTGCAGCCTCCTAGGCCTGGCGGTGCCGTGGAGATAAGGAGAACAGCATGGAGCCCAGGTACATTTCCTTCACCCCTGGCCTAGTGAGAGCTGGGAAGGGGCCTCACACCCCCAGTGCCTCTTTCCTCTGTGTCCTGAGAGCTCCTGGGCTGCTGCTAGGGTGATTCATGGCCCTAAAATCTTCACTGAATTGTTGCTCTGAGTTGCCTGATTGTCTGGGTCCCTTTTTCCAGGAATTGGGGCAAGACTTCACCAAGGGCCAGCAGCCACTTACATCGATTGCATATAAAGTCCATGGATTTACAGAAGAGATGGGAAGAGCACCCAAGGCAGGCCAGGTCTCTCCCGCCTTGGCCCTTGAATCATTCGTTTCTTTGGCTTTCTCCACAAACTGCCTGTTTCACAGCCCATTTCACCTTGTCTCTGAGGAAAGGGGTCAAATTCCCTCCAGCCTGACTCATAGCAGGGACAAGGTCCATGATGACCGTCCCCCTAGCTCTGTGTCTGTGACTGTGGCTCAGTCCTGACCACTCTGCCCCAGGTCAAAAGCCTTTCATCCATGCAGCCCTCACGTCTTCCAGAGGACCACGAACACCCTACTTGCCTGGCCTCCAACCCACTTCTTGGCCTGATCCCACGTCTCTGTTTTCACCTCAAGGTTTTGTCTCTGGGTCTAAAGAGCATCCACAGATTTGAGGGGAGTGAGTTTCACAGTCAGGAAGATGGTGCAAGCTCATCATGGAGGATGAGAGCTGGTTTATTATAACTGAGAAACTGATTTGGGGCTGACAGATGACTCACGAGTAGTCATACTGACTCAGTTACATACTCTAGATATTTCCACGTAGCTCTTTTTTACCCATCTTTGTTCTAAGTACTACTGAAAATGGAAATTAACTTTAAGGTAGATTCTCACTTTCATACTTTAGCTAGGAGCACAAGCCCTTTCGTCATTCAGTAAACAGCAGGGTCTTTCCCGCCTAGAAAGGCATCCTGCTCCTCTTTCCCCCAGTGAAATCGCACCTCTTGATGGCTCTCACAATACTAAGAATCAAAGGAACCCAAGAAATTGCCAAGTGTCTTAGACAGGTGAGTAGAGAGGCTAATTTTGTCAGCCCTGAATTAGAAGCCTACCCTAATCTAATTCCCCCATGGGACTCCCCTCACAGCCTTCCCACAAATGGCTGGCCATGGCCATGATTTCCCATCTGCGCATGAGTTTTGCTGTCTGCTGTGGTTACTCATTTTGTGGCTGGGCAGCTCTGTCAGAATGTCCATCTGTACTGACCATGAGCCTGCATCTCTGAATATGATTATCTTCTCAGCTGATTCAGAGCAAACCACGCTCTCTTCGGCATGCAGCCCTGGAGGGGAATTGTCGTATGTGCCTTCTGAATGTGTTCCGGGTTTAGCCATTCATTTCTTCCCATTCTCCTTCTCAAGGCCTGGTTTGTGTTCCCCCATCATCCCAAGGCTCTTTAGATGTGCTCCCCATGCTAGGATCTCAGCCCAGAAGCAAGCACAGTTACAGGTTGGGGACGAGTTCTCACCTGAGTTCCCTGAGCTCATCCATCCCTCTCCAGGACATTCATGCTGTCTGTACTACAGACTCCCAATCCATCAAAGGAGCAGAAAAATAGTACCTACCTCTAAAGGTTTCTTGAAGGGTAAACAGATAATTCTCTTAAAGACTTAACACACTGACTAAATATGGTTAATCCAGGTCTCCTCTGGAGCCTGAAACAATGACGTACATGGAGGAAATATATTTGGGGAAATTTATTTTGGGAAAAGAAGACAGAAAATAGGAATATGGGCTGGAAAGCTCACATACTTGTTCTGGGAAGAGTGAAACAGGAAGAAGGGGAGCCAGACACATGGGATACTGTTGAGTTGGTCAGCACAATTGGCAACTGGGGCTCAGTCCTGCTGGCATCTTCTGCAAAGTGGTCAGTCTTGGAACTATCAAGGGGTGGAAGAGAAGCCAGCATCCATCGTTGCCTATTCTTATGTGTTTATTTCCTCACACTTTCTGGCTGCATTTTAAGTGCCTTCGGGTTCCAAAGCATCCCATGCTGAGCAACCAGAGAACTCCTCAAAAGTAAGACAGACCAGGCGCAGCTAAAGCAAGGTGCTGCTGGGTTACACTTGCATAAAGATTATCATCCAACAAAAGCCGGAGAAACGGGAGGCTACAAAGTTGTGAAGCTGAGCACAGGAAGTGTCTACTACATAGTGTCCTTTTCTTTTTGTTATTATCATTATCATTGTCAAAATCTATGGAAAGCCTAGGTCACATTCGCTCTTTGCCAGCCACATCCTGAACCCGGTCGTTCTGTTGGTACGGGACCATACTTCTCCAGTGACCTCAGAGCTGCACACAGTGACCACGAATGTCTATCAGTACCAACCTCATGTAAATTGCACACTTGACAAAGCTTGCTGATCCCTGTTTCCTGTAGACTTTCTTTGTGACAATAAGTGTCCCGTGCTTCCTGACTGAATAAATTTCCTAACCTGCAACAGGAGCAGCGGGGGTGGGACGAGGGGAGTACCACACAGCCTCTGTCCAAGGCAGTGGAAAGCACTTTTCAAAGGTACCTTCATGGAGGTTCTGAGGAATGGTCTGCCCCGGAGAAGACAAGGTACTCTCTACTTGCTGCTGATACCCAGAGGACGCAGAAATAGCCACGTTTGTCTCTTTGGAGCTCGGAGAGAATGAATGAGTGGCATTAGCTCTGTAACTGCATATGTGGACACCAAGGGAAGGGTGATGAGCTGACCTCTGTCTGACATACCCCAGAGGAAGGCCACACTCCTCCTCTGTGCTGATATGAAATATGGGGACAAGTGAGAGGACAAACCATACCTTCTGCTCCCTACTGCAAGTGTCCATGGTCAAAGCCTGACCCATAATGAGGAAGCAGAAATCTAAAGCTGCAGTCTAAACCGGAAGCGAACAGATAGCCCAAGATTGTCCAAGGTACACCTGAAAGATGGAAAATGGCGAATGACTAAGCACAAATGAAGGCAGAAATTTGGTACACCTGTTCATGTGTGTGCCCTGCACAGTCCAGGCAATTTGATCATCCAGTCACATTCATGGAACTTTGGGCCACAAAGTCACCACTGCATGGCCTCTTCACAGCACATCTCCATCTCGGGCTTGCTCTCTTACGAAGCAAACCCTGGAGGGAGAGGCTTAGAGGCCTTTTTTCCCCAATTCAGAAGGTGATGTGCCAGTGTCCTCATTCCTTCTCTAAAAATCATGCTGAACAAGAGTCAGAATGAGCTACTGTCTCCTACTTTTCTGTAATTTCACCCAGGAAGGCAACTGGCCAGGGCAAGGTAATTACCCCTGGCCTTCCCATCTGTGCTGGAGCCGAAGCCTGGCTTGCAGCCACAGGCGCTCTGATCTGTGCTCCAGGCAAAGGAGCTCCTGACAGGCACACTGACACTTCCATTGCTCTCTTGCCAGCAAGAGGCACAACTTTAATTAAATGGGGTTGCTTAAGACTGCAGCAGAAGAGCTGGGGCTCAGACAGCCTCTTCTCCCCTTGTGACATCATCCTGCTTTCTCCTTTCTTCTGGACTCATCTTCCCTTGGCAGCTGCCTTTCTCTGACTTAAGACCACAGAGATTTCTTAACTCCTGCCTTCAAAGCCCTTTGCAAAAATAAACTCTGAGGCCAGAGCCTTTGCGGGTTATGGGCAGAAAAAAAAAAGCTTCCTCTCTGTGGGTCACCTCTTTGGATTCCTTCTGACCCTCTTCCGCCCAACATCTACCCCTGGCTGGTTGTGTATGTTTAGTAAGGGTAGAAATTTGAACACACCAGTAAGCACTGAACATTGAGTGGTATCCAATTTGATCCTATTCTACAGGCAGAGAGATACAATCTAGGGGGGGAAATAAGACCTATCGCAGTAACCACATTATGATGGCCTCAGGGGCCTGGACAGTCCTTCATGTCAGAGATAAGGTGCAAGCCGGGTGCCTCAGGACCTTGGGGACTTCAGCTACAGGCTGCATCCACAATATCATACTAGTTGCTGGAAGGGTGAGGGAACTAAGTTGGAGGGGCACAGTGACTTTCCATGTAGGTTTGGCCAGGCTCCAGGTGGCTGAGCAATTTGCTATCATAGCCAGGCACTTCTGCATTGCTATTCACTGCCCACTGGAACCAAGGCCCAGGCTTTCTTTATTTCTCAATGCAGTTGTTTTGTTTTGTTTTTGAGACAGGGTCTCGCTATGTGGTTTGGGCTGGCCTTGAACTCACTTTGCAGCCCAGGCTGGCCTCAAACTCCAGGCAGTCCTCCTGCAACATCCTCCCAAGTGCTGGGATTACAGGTGTGCCTCACCACATCCAGCTGAATTTGGTTATTTTGACTGCGCGTCTCTCTTTGCTTGGAAGGAAGGTATCTTTTTGCTTTAAGAAGGATATTGTGATTCTGCTTGGGCTTCTTGAAGTTGATCTTTTGTAGGCTACCATATTTAAAGGAAGGCAAACCTGATAAATAACTTCACTGTGCTTGATAGCTCGGTGTCAGAGATGGACAGGAGAGGATAAGGGCCTATGTCTGGCGACTTATTCTTGGTATGAAATGCATCAGAGCAGGAAGAACGTTGAAGCCGCAGACTAAGGCAGAGACATTCTGCTCACCTTCTGCAGTGTATTCCTAAGGAATGGAGAAAATCGTGCCTTTCTCTGCCCCTCTTAACAGTTTTTAATTTTTAAATGCATTAAAACTCTTAAAATAATTGAAGAGTTCTGAAGGCTTTTTTTTTTTTTAAATAACCATGACTTGACTAAAAGTTAGATTGAGTACATCATTTTTTTTTTCTGGAAATGTTCCCCAGTCTTTGAAGTATTCCCCACTATATTCTCCCTTCAGAGAGAAAATGGTTGTTTTGAAAGTTGCCTTTTAAGCAGCAGCGTTGTTTTTTCTCTGCTGAGAGCTGCTCTTGTGCACTTCAAAAGCAGAACATGTCAGTCTTCTCCACCCTGTTTCCCCCCTTTGAAGTAAGTGTGGGGGCGGTGGCTGTCTCCTAATCACACTGGCCCGCATTTCCGTGGCACTTTGCAGCGTTCAAAGCTCTCTTGCAGCCATTATCTTATTTGATCCTCACAAAAACCTCTGCAGTGGGCAGGGCAGGTTACCCTTCTCCCCATTTTACAGATTGGAAACCCAGGACTCGGAGAAGGGGAGTTTCCCCCAGGGCGACAGGAGCCCCACACCAGGGGACACCTGAACAGTACTGAGCCTTCTAGGGCTACTTTAGGGCTTTTCCTACCAAACTGCACCTCCTTGCTCCATGTGGGAAGCAACTGCACCTCCTTGCTTGGCACGTGGGAGACCAGAAACTGAGAAGTTGGGGGTAACTGCTTACTGAAGACTGGCTTTATCTGGCATGTGAGATGTGCATGCCCCCCGAGCCACCCTGGATGCATTGTGGAGTCTGAACCAGAATGCATCCACCAGAGGATTGTATCCACTGGAGCAAACACATTCCAAAATAGAGCTGAGCACTGACAGATCGTGTCTTCCGCCTCCATGCTCCATAAATGCCAGCAGCTGTGGTTACATCGTCCCCATCTCTGGACTCAGCCAAACTGGGGCTTCAAGAGCAGGAACACAGGACAGTCTCCAAGGGCCTTGGCTCAGAGCCTGCTGATACTATCTTTCAGCGCCTGGACATCAGCCTATTTTGAACCCACGCCAGGACATGTTTACTTTTTGTCCACAGCTTATTCCCTGTGTCTAGGGCAGAATTTGACTCAGGATTCAAGGTGCTACAGCAAACCACCATCTTTTCTGGTTATATATGCACTAATTGAAACTTATGGAAATTTCTTTCAATGAAGACACTTCATGCATGAGACACTTCATTTATTCTTTTCATCATCTGATTTATCTTAACTGCCTTTAGACCTTGGCAGAGAGATGAGTGAGTCCCATACAGAAAGAGACAATGGTGTATTGGAGCTGGGGAACAGAAGTGCCAGGACAGGACAAGCCTAGGTGCCAAGGTCACCTCAGTCCAGACCTGTGAATCAGAGAGGCTTTCTAGGAAAGGAAAGAAATGATTTAGCTCCTGAAGTGTAGGTAGATGTCAAGCAGGCAAAGATGGCCTGAGAGGGCATGGGGAGGGAGCAGAGAGAAAAGAGGAGAAGCAGCCTGGAGAAACGACAGATGGTGGGGGAGGACTCACTGGGGGGCTAAAAGTAGTTCAGTGTGACTAGAACACAGAGTTTGGGAAAAAAGAAGAGAAGGGCAATAGATGAGGCCAGAGTGTGAGGGCTTAGTCATAAAGGAATGAATTAAAATCTTGGACTTCTTCCCAAAGGCAATGTGCAGCCTTTAATAAGGGTTTTTAAGTAGGAGAATGTCATTCTCAGATTTACATTTCAGAAATATCATCCTAGTTGCAGTCTAGAGAATCCAGCACAAATAGGCAGAGACCCAGCCCTTCCCACAGGCCTGTTCAAGACATAGGCAATTCTAACAAACAATTGGAACGACATGCTCTCTCCCCATTTTCATGGATCCCCTAAGCTCTGTCCTCTTATTTAGTAAAGTCAACAGTATCCAAAATGCTTGGCCTGATCTGTTTTAGTTCCTCACAGACACATCACTGAAGAGCTAGGATTTGATGATATTTCATTTCTATTAGAAACATGTGCCTGGAAAAATGCTCTGTTTTTGTCAAATTGAAATTGAAGACGTTGCCCTTCAAGTAGCCAGTATCTTTGATTTGAGATGCTGCTCAGAATGGAGCTCTCTTTTATTCAGCATGAAGGAAAATATTCTCTGTTGGTTTCCTATATATAAAATGGAAGTGGTGTGACTCCCTTTCTGGACTATTGGCAAGGCTACTTCTGACCACATATGTGAGGATCCTTGTATTCTCTAGGGCACTAAAATATTTATTCACTTCTTATGATCTATTACATAATCTGACTATAAGAGTGCTATAGTTCAGATGTTGAAAGTTCTCCAAAAGTCCTTGTGTTGAAGGCAGGCTTGATCTCCAGGCTGACTCTACCTGGAAGTGGTGGAACCTCTGAGAGGTGGCCGAGTAGAGGTGTGTAGGTCACTGAAAGTCTGTCCCTGGAAAGGACTGATGGACTGCACTGGTCCTCTTTCTCTCTTTCTCTGCTTCCTAAATCATGTTGTAAGTGGTCTGTTCTGTCTCATGCTCCTGATGTGATGCGCCACCCTTGTTGAAGGCCCAAAGCAATGGGGCTGACTGGTCTTGGACCGGAACTTCCAGAACCATGGGCCACAATAAAACTCTTGTTTTTATAAAGTATTTTTTTTAATAATAATGGGATGATGAGTAACACAAGAAGGTAGTGAGCTTAGAACAAGGTAGATCCGAGTTCAAATCTTAGCTGCACCAGTTTTCTAGGGCTAAGACCATGTACGAGGTATTGATTGAAGTTTCATTAACTCTGCTTTCTGATCTCTAACTTTTGAACACTAACACTTTCCCCACCAAGATACTCAGGGTAGTGAGTGGAATAATACATGGGACGTGCTTGCCACATAGTAGACACTGAATGACTGTTGATGTTTCTTCTTTCTGCAAAAGAACCTGTGGGCTTCATTGCATCAGAGCATGAGGACTATACAGATCTGTGCGTTTCTTGGTCCATTTTTTGTTTTCTCTTTTGTGGCACTGGAGATTAAACCTAAGGCCTTGTACATGTCACACAAATACTCTACTGCTGAGCTACATGCACAGCAATTTTAATTTTGAATCAATGTGTCATTAAATTGCTCAGCCTAGCCTCGAACTTAGAATCCTCCAGTCTCAGCCTCCCAAGTACCTAGGATGATAACAGGCGTACACCACCACGCCTTGCCCTTCCACTCGGAGCTCAACTACAGCCTCTTGCTAACATCTGTTCCTGCGCTTTAAAAAAATTTCTGTTTTTTTACTGCATCATTCTACTTAATATACATTTATACTTTATGACCAACTCAAATAGTCTTTTGAAGCTTATAACTCCGTAATAGGCTTACTAAGTGAGTTTATTTGATTATTAGCATCATGTCAGTGAAATCTAGCTGTAGAATTTGGTCACACTATCGAAAACTGATTTTTAATCAGCTTAATCATAAGCTTAAAACTGAGCTTTGGATGTAAATGTAATGGTGGGTCTGGGAGAAATCATGGAAGTCTCCTACAGAAAGAGCCATCCACCTCATAACTGACCTACTGTTGGGTGATAGTTCTCTGGAGCAACACATGGGGTAGATACCAAAAGCAATAGTGCACACCAGCTCAGCAAAAAGGAAGCATATGACTGGTAAAATGCAAATGTTTTGAGGTATTACAGATTTTAGCTTGACTTTATCTCATACACGTCACCTAGAACCTGGAGCTCTGTCTCTGCTCTGTTCTTTCATGTATTCACTTCATGGTTAGGCTCAAATTCCAGCAACATACTGGTAGGGGCTCAAGCCTGCAAGTTTTCAGGACTAACTTCACACTTCTTTCAGTTCTTTTCCCAGAATTTTTGGGAAATTCTTTGGGTCTCCTGCACGCTGACTAAATTTTGTTGTGTTGCCTCTTTTTTCCTTCCCCATCACGATCAGTGTGATGGGATATTCTGACTAGCTTAAATCATCCCCAGCTCACCCCCAGAGCTGGGGCTGGGTAAGTTGACCTCAATTGCATGGAATGAGAATAAAAAGGGTGGCATCCCCCAAAATTTAGTGTCATTATATTTACCAGAGAAAAGAGAGTGAGTGCTATGTGGCAAAATAAATAAATACACCAGTACTGGGACTATAGTGGGATAAGTTATTTATTTACTGTTTCAATGCCAAGAATACTCTTCATACTTTGCTTGGGATGCTGGGGCTGAGATGGCAAACTATGCTTCTCAGGCTCCCTTGTGAGCTGGCTTCCTGTTAAATTCTCCTAGTGAGACAGCCTCGAGGAAAACTGGAAAAGAGAAAAGAGAAGGGGAAGTTCTTTTTCTTTGCTAGTTTCTCTTGTCTTCCTTTCAATGAGGGTAGATATTTGCCTCCAACCTCCAGCTTCTTTTGGGCCTTGAAGCACCATTCCTCTGTGAACTTGCACCAAGTTCTTCATCTTCATTGTTTCTAGACATACAACTACAGTTAGACTGCTCCCATACTGGAGGACAGGGCAGAGTC
>PVJO010007610.1:0-80689 GCA_004026905.1 Hystrix cristata
GTGCCTAGCTATTGACTTATTTTTTATCGTTTATTTCCTCATTACCTGTCCATCTTGTCTCCACTAAATATAAGCTGCTTTAGGACAGGAATATTTGTCTGCTTTGTCCTTCTATCCCCCAGAATATTAAAGTACTAGGTAAAAATTCCTCCAATAGATTTCTCTTAGGTAACTAACAGCCATTACTTGAATGAAGGCATGAATACTGAAAAGTAGCATAACTGTGGACATCAATATCTTCACTTTGATCCCAGCAGCAAGTCCCGATGGCCACCTCCTGCCAACAAGAGGAGCAGCCCCTGGGACTCTAATGACCCGCCCCTTCCTCTCCGGTGGCCTCACCTGTTTTGAAGGATTTCCAGTTTGGGGTTTGGAATCCTAATACTCTGAATCTCGAGAGTGGATCTGTGGGACTGAAGGAACTCCCCTGTCACATGTGCTTCCACACCAGCGTTGACACCCACACCGCCTGTCACCTTCTTGACTTCAAAGTCAGTGATGCAAAATAGCCCAGACATGACAGATTCTGGGAAGAGAAACAGGGACCGGAGAAGTACAGTCAAGAATTCAGCATGAAACAGTTGGTGTTGGAAATGGAAAAGATGAGGCCAATTTTCACCTCAACCCTGCCAGTCATTTAAATCTCTTAATCAAGAAGATAATAAATCAATTAATATTAGAAGTGTAAATTATCACAGAGGGCGAGTGTTCCAATCCAGCCAAGCATTTCACAACAGGGATAAAGCCTTATCACTTTATAGTGTCCCAGAGACCCCAGGCACAGCATCCCACAGTTCTACCAGTTCCGGGTGGGTAACTTTGAACAAATTACTTTATAAACTTCTATTTACTTTTACAGAAAATGGAGCCACTCATGAGACCTTTGTAAACACAGTAAGACCTAAGGAGAGCCTGGTTCCAGATATTAGTAGAGTCTCATTTACATTAGCACCTTGCCTTTGCCTTTAGGCAAGGTGGGTCCCGAGATCTACCTGTCTAGGTGTCTTGGGAATTCCTGAATGCTGGACAATATTTGAGAACCTTGTTTATCACGCTGCGAATCCTTTCCCTTGACTGATAATACCTGGGACTGAAGAACTTGGTTCCAGGATGTCCGTGAGATAATATTCAACTGGAATGTCATCAGGTTGTTCCCAGAACCAGGATCGAGATTTCCTCCGTAATATACTATACTGACGGAATTTGGTAGCATCCAACATACATCTGACAGGCCTCAGGTCTTTGCCTCCAAGATTTTTGATCATGTTCTTGTTAACCCGCTCAAACATGGAGTTCATGTTGCTAGGAGCAGATAGAAGGGAATACAGAAATCCACTGGGAAGAAGCAGAGAAGGGTTAAATCTCATGGACCACAGATATTTTTCATAAAGAACCTAGACATGAGGTAATCAAATCTTAACTAGAATGGTAACGGATCATAACCTCTCAACTGAAGTGTTCTAAAGACAGCCTGGGCTTCTGACAGAAGCACTGCTGTGAAATTCACTTCTCCCGATCATGGAAACAAAGCCTGGTGCCCATCATCTCCAACTCAAGGATTCTCTAAAGGATAAGAAGGAAGAAGATTCAATTCTGTCTCCAGCTGAAGTGCCGGAGGGAAGGCTGGGCCCATGTTAAAGGGCCATGGTGGTGGTATAGGTAATGATGGCATTACACATTTTGCCACTCACACAGAAGGGGCATTTGGACAAAAGTTGAAGGAGGTGGGTATAAGCAAGGAGCATATGTGGAGATTATTCCAGGTAGAGCAACCAGCTAATGCACGATGCCTGAAGAAGTGAGGCACACAAAGAAAGACAATGTGGTCAGAAGAAATGGGACAAATTGGTACCCAGGTGGCCCCAGTTGGTCTTTGTCTTCTCTTTCTCCGACTTGCAGTGAGAATAGAAGTCCTCGACAGGTTAGAGCTCACAAGTGACACATCTGGGGCACCTTTTGACATCTCGCCTGTGGTTACAGCAGTGACAGAAGACTGCAGTGAGAAAACTGGAGCACACATAGGGAGTATAATTGGGGTGGTTTTGCAATAAAGTAAGTCAAGGTTGACAGTGGATTGGATTATGTAGTTGCACTTGAAGTGATGAGAAGTGATCAGATCCTGATTTGTACTGAAGGTAGAAACTACATCTATGAAAAGAGTGAGGGACAAGGTGGCAACTGTGAGTGCTCGCAGCTCCCACACTCAAGAAAGTGCTATGTCAGGAAAGCAATTCTGAACTGGCTTCTTTGCTAGGCAATGAAGCAAGAGAAGGGAGGCACAGAGAAGTGGAAGCGGAGGAAGCAGAGAAGGTGACACGGGGAGCCACGAGTCCATGGCAAGGAAAGGGCAGGTGGCTGGAAAACTGCAGAGAATAAATTATATACACGCACATATCATTGAGTGCACATTTGGTGTACTTGTGAGGACAAGATGGGTTTTCTTTGTGGAGTTCCTTCACTCCTGTTGAAGGGGATACATGGGCCTTAATATGCTATGCAGACAGAGTGACACAGTGATTTGAAATCTTCCCAGAGAGATTTAGGTCTTTGTCACAAGTGTACAGTGAAGCAGCATGCACACAAAAAAGATGCCTAGAATGGATCCAAAATTGTACTTAAACAACTACCTAGCAGATGGCCATCAGGGAACAGAGATGAGATTCCTAGACGTCCATCACTGTCAAGCTCAAGAAACCTAGAGAGAATCTAGCCAGAGGTAGAAAGAAGAAGATTTCCCTTCCCCAAAGTAAACATGTGTTAACTGGTTTGTTCATTCATTTGTTACTCATTCAGTCAGTAAACTTTTATTTTTTTTATTTTAATAGTACATTTTCGATGTACATATTGATAACATTCATCACTGGGGATTTGTACCTGTACATGATATACCTTGTTGCTTCTTTTCAGTCAGTAAACTTTTAATGAACACCTCTTGGGTGCCAAGCCCTGCCCTGGGAACATTTCCGTATGGTGAATAAAATGGAAATGTTCTCTCATCTCTTGGAGCCCAGCATAGTGATAAAGACAAGTATTTACCAAACGATCTTGCCAATAAATACATGCATAGTTATAAATCACCACTGGAACCAGAAATGACAGGTAATTACTTGCTCATTTTATAACAAGAATATTCAATAACTCAAAACATAGGTGAATCTAACAAAGTAACCTTGAAAGTTAAACACAAATACTATTAGAAGGAGCTCAGTAACTGGTTGATTAAATATTTCTAAAAGTCACAATGATAAAGAAGACATGAACAATGCAGTTATGAAATGGTATGAGGTACATGTAGAAGATGGCATGCACCCTCCAAAGAGATTACACCTTCTTTTCACACACATACAGTAAATATTCTCACAACAGAACCCATGTCACAAAGCAAGTCTCTAGGAATATCAAGAGTCGGTATTACTCAGGTCATATTTTTATCACACTTCCATTAATTTTTATATTATAAAAATATATTAAACTCCAGGATATATGGGAATTAAAATAAAAAGAAATATGCATATCTAATTCACAAGTCAAACAAGAAATGACAAAAATTGCTGGAATACAACTAATCTGGTACTTACAGATATATTGGAAGCTTGAAGTTTTGGTTTTTTCTTTTTTTTTTTTAAGAAAAAAAAGAATGGCTGAAAATGCATGAAGTAAGCATTCAAACCAAGTAGGTAGGAAAAGGAACTATAAAGTAGACCCAAAAGATTGAAAGAAAAAATAAAGATAAAATAAATACAGGTAAAATAAAGGTTAAAATTTAATGAAATAGTAAAGAAAAATAGTAAAGAATAGTAAAGAAAAATATGGTAGTGAAGACCATAACAAAGTCCAAAACTAAATTTTAGGAAAAGACAAATAAAATAGACACATTAGCAAGGTATGTCTGTACATGCCTGTAATCCTAGCTACTGAGTAGGCTGTGGAGGAGCATTCCAAGTTTGACACTAGCCTGGGTGACTTAGTGAGACCTCACGTCAAAATAAAGCTTTAAAAAGGGGCTGGGGGTGTAGCTCAGTGGCAGAGTACTTCTCTAGTACGTAAAAGCCCCTGGGCTCAATCCTCAGTACTATGAAAAAATAGACAAACTTTGACCAAGACTGATCAGGAAGGGAAAAAATGCACAAATGAACTGATTTAGGAAGTAAAAAGAGAACATAATTAGAGAAATAACCAAGTGTAATCTTTTGCTAATAAATATAAACATTATATAAATATAAACGGACTAAACAATATCCTAGGAAAAAAATAACTTTTACAAACTTACTTAAAAATAAATAGTTAATCTTAAAAGACCTGAAACTATTAAAGACATTGAATCAAGTTAAAAATATGTACCAATGGAAATCTTCAGTTTGGTTCAGGTAGTTTTTAGGTGAATTCTATCAAATATCCAAGGAAAAATAAAAATTTATATTCTTCAAATAGAATTAAAAAGTTTTGGCAAGCTTGCAGCTAAAACCAGATGAGGATTGTGCAAAAAGGGAAAACACTAGCCAGCATAAAAAAAAAATTTTAAATAGATAAAAGTCCTGAGCAGGCATCACATCAAAGAAGATATAAAAATAGAAAACAAACATATGAAAAGATACTCAACATCATATATCTTAGGGTATTGTAAGTTTAAAAAATGGGATATCACTCTCACCTATTAGAATGGCCAAACAAAGAAAAAAAATTGCTAATGAGGATATAAAGCAATGGAAGTCCATAACTGGACCTGGACAAGGATGGATCAAAGACCTGTCCCCTAGCTGCACACGCTCTCAGGAATTCCTTGTTAATTCTCCCAAGGAGACTATAAGGAAGAAGCATTTTCTTTAGTGGTCAAGTTCTATAGGAAAACAGTCTTTAACCAACAAGCCCATTCTGTTTATTTCTGTCTTTGGTGGATACCTTCCCCATTCATTCCCTGATCTCCGTGACACTCACCAGATTGTGTATCACTTCTGTCCTGTAGGGGAAGTGTGCGACTGAGCAGGGTCCCTGCCTGTCTTCAGACCTTCTGATGACAAGAAGAATTTGTCACAAAACTCCAGACTAGCTCAGTGTAATTCTCCTCACCGTGTTTTATTCCACCAATGTGACTCAAATTTCCGTGCAGTATTCTGGAGAAATGAGCATAGCAAGGACCCTCCTTTCCACGAGGCCAGGTCTGGGCCTGAGTTCTAGATCAGAGCACCTCAGCTCCCAGGCCCCAGGAGCATTTGATTCTGCACCTGTGAGGCTCTCTGGGATCAGAGCAGGTAGAGTTCTCAGGAAAACACACCCTTCTTTTGCATAAAGAAAATCAGATGAACAAGACTTTGATTCATGGGTTTCCAGGAACTGAGGCTGGAACGTCTTATTTGGCTCATACCCAGCTCCTAACAGCACTGCATTTAACCATAACTGACGGACAACTTCTGGACAAATATGGGCACAATTTTGGTGCCAGGTCCTGGGCAGAGCCTCAAGACACCTACATGTGAAGCTCTGATATCACAGGAATTAATGCTCCTAACAACTCTTCTGTGTTAAGCATCAGTCATAATGTTGCAGAAAAGAAGTATTTCAGCTCGGCAAGAGACCAAGCGCCACTCAGAGAGTTGGAGAGCTCAGATTTATTTACGTCAATGGACACAGGAGAGTTTGCACTCTGAAAATCTGGGCCTCAAACAAAGAAATTCCAGGGTACATATAGGGGTTAAATTTCTATTTCTTGCCTATGTCTTCTTCTCTCAGAGTTGTATGACCTTGTTTTCAAAATAAGGAGCAGGCAAGTAAGGTTACAGAAGCAGACAAAGCTACAGAAGCAAGCCAGGTTAGAAAAGGCACGGGTTAAACCTTAACTTAGGTCCTAAATGGTTCCAAACAGTTAAGTCATCAATATAACTATACAATCCAATCTAGCAATCACCTTTCAAGATAAGGGAGACTTTAAGAACAAAAGTGCCCCAAGCCCACACCTCTTCCAGTGAAACCCTCTACATTACAGGACTGAGTTCATTGCCTGTGCAGACCAACTGTCACACCTGTAGGATCTGTGGACATCCTGAAACTGACGCTCAAAAAAGCAGCACCTGCTTTCATCAATTTTATTTCTCTTTGCACTTGTATTACCTCTGATTCCTTCCACTAATCATGAAAGTCTCATGAAGATCTGTTTCCACTTCGGACACCTGATATGCCCTTCATGGGCCACAGCTCAGAGTTGGGCTGTTTGCATGTCAACCACGGATAAAATTTAAAAAGATGGACTTTTACTTTCTCTAATTCACACTGTAAAAATTAAAGACTTGAAATATCAAATTTTAATTTTACTGTGTATCCAACTCTTTTATTTACCATCATTCAGAGGGCCCTGTTCTGCTGCAAGTATTCTAGAAGTCAGAGAAAAGTAACACAGCTAATTGAGAAGTTATGGGTCCAGTTGATATAGGGGAAAAAATATAACTCCCAACCTACTAGATGTCAGTTACGCTGAGTTCCTGTTCCCCAAAGTCGAAGGATGAATTCTAAGGAACAAAGGCGGTTAAGAGTAGGAAATTTATTGAGAGAGAGAAAGAGAGCTCCTGAGAGACAGGAGGGGACCCGAGTGGGTTGCCAACGAGCTCACTTTTCAGGGGAAGTTTTATAGAGCAAAATCGTGAGGCGGGTACAATACGTGTCAAAATGATGATTAACCAATAATAGTGTAGTCGCTTAGGTAACATTGATCCAATGGAGAAGAAGGTTACATAGCAAATGAACATGGAAAGAATAAAGGCATTCCAGGATGGGGTGGATCTGGAGGTCTTGGTCGCCCACCTGGGTGACCCAGACTTTATCAGATCAGATGAATGTGATCTTCAGTTCATTGTTCATCCCTTATCCCTCGGCCTTATTTTGAGTCCTGACCTTCAATGGATGCGCCTCCAGCCATAGTTGTAGCGTATTATCCTCTTGTGTACTGACTCCATTGAGGGCCAAGCCCTGTCTGACTGCCTGTAATATTTCTACCTTACTTTGCTGTCTATAATACAGTGAACAGCATTCTTTTTGATTAGCTTTAGAACTGATGAAGATCAAGAACATTAGGATAAAGAGCTTAGCTTACCTTTTACATTTCCTTTTTTTTTTTTATTAAAAGAAGACAATTTATTTGAAGGTGGGGGAAGAGGGGAAAGAGAGAGGGAACAGATATGGCAGACAGCTCCTCTGGATGAGTAGGGAGTATTTGAAAGCAAATAACTTGTGGATTTCTTGTCTGCAGATCCTTTTATTGAGATTCTTGTCCCACGGAGGCTCTTGGAATCTGATTGGCTCCCTGGCTTGCCTTTGATTTTAACCTCAGATTTCCTCTAGCCATGTAATGACCTTTCCCTGTTTTTTGGTGGAAGATAAGATTATGGGTGGGGGCCTTAAGGACTTGTTATTTAGTTTTAAGTACTAAGTAAAGGGATTTTTGTTGATCACGCTACTTGGAACCTCCCTGATCTTAGTTCCTTTGTCTTTCTGATTGCTCAAAGCAGAGGCCACTGCCCTTAGTAAGTCTCTCCATTAAGTTCTAACAAAGTTCAATGAGGCCTTCATCCTATCTTTTTCCTACCTATGGGACCCCTATCCCTACATTCTCCCATCTGAGACAACCATCCAACTCCTGTTGGGAAAATGAGCAATGAGCAATCTGGCTTCATCAAGCTGAAAGCGGTCATAGTTGGAGAACAGTGGATGGAAATCTTCAGCAGGGAGGTTCATCTGATGGGTCTCGGTGGAAGAACTCTGGCAATCATACAGTGGGTTTTGTCTGTATGATTGCTTGACATCTGGCAGCCTCTAAGTGAAGGGAAAAAAAAAAACAAGCTTTACCAAAAGATCAAAGCATGTATGACCAAAGCATGAGCAATAGGGTGGAAAGGTAGATGCGAAGGAGCCACGTCAGATACTACTTTTAAAGGGTTGGAATAGCAATTGTAACCAGCTTACCCTTAGGATTGTCAGCAGGGGTCAATGATTGGAGGCCCCCGTATATCTAGCCCATATCATTATTACTCATATGTATCTCCAGCTACGTCCTCTTATTGTTGGATATAAAAGTGCCACGTACCAGTGCCACAGCAGAAAGCAAGGACCTGGATCGAGTGCATGATGAAGACAGAGATACAAGTTCTCTGGGATCCATCTCAGGGCTGGAACGACTTTATTTCTTACAGAGTTGATTTATAGGGTAAGAGAGGGTAGGAGCACGTATGCATGGTACATGCTCAAGAAACTGCCTATGTGGTTAACAGTATAATTTATCTTTAGCTCCAGCTCTCTAGGATACTTCTTTGTTCCTGGACAACTTAATTATGCTGGAGGCCTATTCCTCCAGGGCATGTCAACCAGCAGCTTTTCCACAACCGTTCCTTGGTCAAAATTCTCCAGGTACAAGTTAATTTTTAGCAAAACAGCTGCATACCATCCGTATTCTCACATTTAAGACCAAGTTAAGGTGAGACCTTTGTCAATCATAATTTACCTCCTGATATAGCAAGGTCAGTTAAGTCCCCTTGGACATTCCTTCTGGGGTCATAGTCAGAGCCTCTTAGCTCTTTTAGTTCATCCTCTGTCAGATGTGTCATCTGCCAGGATGGGTCACAGTCTATGCTAGACCACATGACACTCCTTGGAAGCATGAGAACATTTTGTTTTTCCCTTTTATTGACCCTCGTTCTAGCATAATGCACACTGGATGACTTCTGTTCATTCTCTGGGGTCTGATAATCTCCTTGCTCGGGAGGTTGTGTGACTCACCAAGATTGTAGGATCCTATAGAAAGGTCCCCTTGTGTCCTGTGTCCTTGTTGACCTTGGAGGGCCAGGACCAAAATATTGGCTATCTTCTTAGCCAGCTACCTTTTTAGTTTTGGTCTCACAAACCTCAGTTGTTGAACACCCAGCAAGAGAAGATCCATTACATCAGTGGTAGAGTGAAAGCAGTTAATTTTATGATTTTTATCTAGGTACCCAGCCTATAATACTTTCCCCCTCTGAATAGGTGACCCAACTGTGTGAGGGCCAAGAGGTGTGTAAGATTCACTTCCAAGGTCTGGCTAACCTTGCAGGAACAGTTTTACTATCAACAAAGAATTTACTTTGATATGCACTCTGGCCGCATTCCGGCTCCTACCTAGACCTGGGATGAATGCCAGAGATAAAGTCCTGCATGCACATTTCCTGGGGGGGGCATTCCTTTGTCAGAGCATAGAGCACCCAGGTGCGCTCTCACTCTCTCCTGAACTCTCTTTTTCTTCTCTCCCTCTCTCACTCCTGCCAAAGTTGCTGATGATTTCTTTCGCTCATGTAGCTGATGTCTTTCGCTTGTGTAGCTGATGTTTTTCACTCACGTAGCTGATGATGTTCTTCACTCACATAGCTGATGTTTTCGCTCATATAGCTGATGTTTTTCACTCGTGGAGCTGATGATACTTTTTCCTATGTGCGTCGGTTGGGCGCTGCTGTTGGCTGCACCTCCACGACTGCTGTTTTCTTCTCATGCCCTACATGACTTCTTCTCCTCTCAGGCACAGTTAAGATCTTTACTTGAATGTATTCCCATGCTGTAAGTTACTGGCGATGAGAACGGTGAATTGGTGGTATGAATTCCTAGAGTTTTTTTCTTTTCTCTTACTTTCTTTATTGTTATGAAATAATTAATATTTGTAAGTGATTTCTTGTCTCCTTCCCTGTGAATCGAGCCCTTAAACAGTAAGTCCGTGCATGGCAACAGCAAGCATTTACCCCCTTGCTGTTATAAGGTGATAATCACTCTGGCTACTTCCAACCAGAGGTGGTCAGAGTTGTGGTCCGAAATACTCTCTAGGGGGTCTATCTAGAGGCCCTCAGTAGACATCAGGCAATTTCTTCTTGGGTATGTGTGTAGCTTTAAGTTTGGAGGAGACAAAACCAAAGAACCAGTTAAGTACATATAAACTAAACAATAAGATCAACAAAACTATTATTTATGTGGCCAACAACTGTTTTTACCAGGAAAAGCAGTGAAGGCCTCCCACAAAGAGGGTAAGGAAAAAGTACATGTGAGGTAGGAGAGTAGGGCATGGCTAGGGCTGGCTGGTGAGGCGGGCATGACATGGACCTGACATCATCTTGGGGTGATAAATTCAAGTGCTACCCCTTTGAGGTAGGAATAGGGCGTGGCTAAGCTGGCTGGCAAGGGAACGTGGCCTGGGGGAGTGGCCTGGACCTGAGGTCAGCCTGAGGCATGATTTTCAAGCACCAGCCCTCACATGGACTGTAGGGAGTTCTCACGAGATTCCATGTGAACTCCATTCGCTAAATAGAAGCAACACCAGACGCTCGCTCTCTTCTTTTCTACAGAGCTGCCAGGGAGGGAACCCTCTCTTTTCCCATGGAAGATGATGGCTGCGTCCCCAGCACCACTGCTATCATGCCTTTCTTGTGGGAACCCCTACTGTGCCTTATAGGCCCGGTACACATTTTGCTGTATCTATTGTTATGCCCAACTTTCCTTTTCTTCTTTTCTCTATACTTTAAATAAAACTTTCGAACTACTTTTTGCCCCCCTCATTCAATTCTTTGCTTGAGGAGGGGAAGAACCCAGGAATATCAGAACCTACCCAATAACACCCTCAGGACCCACATGCAGAGGTTCTCAAGGGTTTCTGCGGGAACCCAGCTCTATAAATAGAAGGTGTGCCATGTGGAAAACCTCTTTTTTTTTCTTTCTCTCATGCAGTGAGGGAAGCCCTCTTTTCTAGGGACCTGCACTGCTGGCAGCGCCTCCGTTAGCACTGCAGAGGAGGCTCTGTCTTTGCGCAGCACTCCAGGGCTGTCCTGCTTGTTTTTTTTTTGTTTTTTTTTTTTTGGTCCTGCTCCTTTTATGATAGCCCATGTGCATTTTACTCCTTCTTGTTATTCTCTGCTTTTCTTTTTCTTTTTCTCTGCTTGGCCCAAGCTTGAATGGCAGAGCCAGTTTCTATTTTTGTTTGTAATTTTGAGTAAACTTTGAAACTATTTTTGACCCGTCTTGTCCAATTCATTGTTTGAGGCAGAAAAGACCTGGAACTACCTGGATTTACCCAATAACACAGGGAGCTTCAGAAAAAATTTTTTTCAAAATTTTGACATAGCCTCAGCCATCAAGACATTAGCAGAGGGAACAGGAATGTACATGCAACATTTAGCTTTTATAATTGTACAAGTTCCTCCTTGAGCTGCTGTTAGGATGTCTAAGGCCTGGGTCTCTTTAAGAAGCTGGTAAAGGGGCCTGGCCTTTCTAGCATACCCTGGAAACAAAATTATGTAAAACCCAGTCACCCCCAGAAAGGCTCTCAAGGCCCTTAGGCAAAGGGAAATTTAGAATGGGTTAGATTTCATTTCTGAACTTAGTGCACTTTTGCTCTGAGAAATGAGCAGCCCTAAATAGGTGACCCAGCACTGGTAGATTTGGGCCTTCTCCTAGAACACTTTATAATCTCAGGAGGCCAGAAGGTTAATGAGGGACTTAGCTCCCTCCTGTACTTGGGTCTCTGTAGCTCCACGGAGCATCAGATCATCTACATAATGTAAGAGAATGATGCCCTCTTTTTCTATTCTAACAGGTCTTGTGCTAGGACTATGCCAAAAAGATAGGGGAGGACTGTCCAGATCAACTGTCCCAACCCCATTAGTGGATTTTTAAAGGCAGAGGTTCTGACTCTCCGGCAGCAAGGGAACACAAAAGAAAGCATCTTTAAGATCTAAGACAGAAGAGTGGCTGGCTGAGACTGGAACCTGTGTCAGTAAGGTGTAGGGATTGGGCACAACTGGGTGTAGAAGCACCATAGCCTCACTAATGAGGCACAGGTCTTGAGCCAGTCCCCACCCAGAAGGCCCCCTCTTGACTCTGATGATAGGAGTATTATAGGGGCTGACAGCCTCCTGCTTTCTTTGTTTTTTGTTTTTTTCTGACAGCCTCTCATAAGAGTCCCTATTTAAGTAATCCTTGGACCACACGCTTTTGTCTTTCTCTAGAGGATAACAATTATAAAGTTTTAGAGAGAAAACTTGAGATTAAGGGCCACACAGCACCCCAACATGACAGTCATGGTGCCATTATTATCTCTGAAATACATTTAACATCTATCCCAGTACAGAATAGCTTTTTAGTTAGTTATCTGTATCTAATTATCAGATAATGGATGACACAATTTGTTATCCTTTAATTGGGTGTCATCAAAGAAGAATGCACCTGTCTATAGATATACCTATAAGTTACCAATGTCCGACCTTTAATTTTTAGTGTGACATTGTCTGGACTGATCAGTGCCTGAGCATCTCCGAGTGTAGTGACTCATATATAACATGCACATTACGTAAGCCTCGAAAAAGAAAGTTATCATTTGGCTGGTGGTCTCACGCTAGCTTGACATGTACCTCTAAACACAAGTAAAAGAAAGGCAGATGTCTGAGTCTAAAAGAAAAAAATTGTCACCATAAGCAACCCTAGTTTTACATCTTCGAAAACCTGTACACCTAGACACCATGAAACCAGCAAGGAATGTCACAGCTAAATAGACACCTCTGTCCCTTAATTTAGTTTTGTACCCAGAGTAATCTTTTAATAAGAAAAATCTTATTGTTCTACACACAAAGAACTTAACTCCTTTAATGGCAATCAACGTAAACATATTACAATACCATATTTAGCAATGTTCATTGGAGTGTGTCTCCCATAAAGCTATGGAACTACTGGGGATCCCATTAGTGGATAAAGGCCAGAATACTTGTTTTCTGGGAAACCCTCTTTTATTTACCAAGGGGAGGCTTGTCTAACTTTTTCCCTAAGTCTAAGGGATCCACATTTAGTTAGCTTAACAAATTTTGAGATGACCTATGAGAACTGGATCATAACAATTAGCATATTATTTTTGATCAATGAGAGACTCCCAAGTTATTGTACACAGACAACAATAGGTGTTGCATAGGGGTTGGGGGTTTAGCTCAGTGGTTAGAGTGCTCGCCTAGTAAGCCCAAGGCCCTGAATTCAATCCCCAGCACACATATACACAAAAAAGGCATTACATTTGTAAAACCAGTCTCAACATCATTTTGGTTCAATGGCATATATTTTAACAATATAAACCATTTTCCATGTAAATGTCAAAAAAGCAAAAAGAAAAATTTGTTGAACTCAAACAAAACAACTGTAGGCATTGTGACCAGTCACAGATTGGACAGACAGACGGACAACCACACATAACACAACTGTTTATAAACCCGAGTGCACTCAGCTGTGTTTGGCCATGGCCTTTTGATGAATCAGGCAGAACCATTATTTTAGTCTATAACATAACCCATATCCAGAGCTCCTTTTTCTTTCCCTCTCTGTGCCTGTGTTCTTTTTAAGAAGGAGAACTGTGAGGGGGCAGCCTCTCTGGGTTGTGTTCTTGCCCCACTGGGGCTCCAAGATTGAGTGCCTCTGCACGTGGACACGGGGAGGAGACTGGTCCCGAGGAAGGTCAATGGAACGTTGGGGCATCTACTCAGGGTGATTTTTGAGACTAAAGAATGATTGAATATAAGCCATTTCTCCCACCTTCTTTTTTTTTTTTTTTTTTTTTTGCAAAGCAGGTCTAATCCGTGGGGAGTATTGTAATGCGTAGCCCCCCCCATACTTGGTCACCTTTCTTGGGTGTGCCAAGCCATAGCTTCACCAGGCTCTAGTACAGTAAAAGTTGAGGCCCTTTTCTGTTAAACTCTAGGGATCTAATTCTCTCTAGTCCTTATGCCATCCCAGGGACAGTATGATGGCTGGGGCCCCCCATATAAGAGAAAGACTGAGTGCAAGGGTCTCTTTTACACCCACCAGAGTGCAAAAGCCTCCCTCAATTCCAAAGAAAGCCTGTATAGGACTCACCTACACCATCGTAGGCTTTCGCCTAGGACATCTCTCCTCATGTAGGAAGAAAAGCCTGTCTGGGACTGGACCTGTTGTGGGTCTCACCCAGGACATCGCTCCTCCTGTCATCAGGAACTCCAAGTGCACACTTGATTCCTTCACTGGCCCCTTACCTTCGTCAGGACTTATCTGGCTTCCCCTTGCATGGACTTAGACCAGTGTCCCAGTGGAGTCTTTCTCTTTGGGGACCACGGTCTTTATAACCCCTCTTGTAGCCCCGGTAATGATGTCTGCACCTACTCAAATGCAGAGAGCTCCCAGAAGGCTATTTATTTCAAAGGGGGCTAAAATGGCTGTTAAAGCGAGATTCCAAAGTGAACAGGGGTTTTCTTTGGTTTATACAGTCTGAGAAATCATGGCCTGCCATGGCAATGTAAGGGCAGTCTGATTTTTTTTTTTTAACCTTGTTCTTTAATTTTATCCCAAGACCATGAATGGAGAAACCCTAAAATATAGGGTAAAATTAGAGGCCCCTGACACACCACTCTCTATATAGATTCAGAACTTTTTTGAGGTATCTAATCAATTTGTTAGGGATAGTGGGTTGATGACAGAACAAACGGAAGGTGAGAGAGGAGATGGGAGGAATCTATCCAGGGCCTTGTTTCATGGCCCAATTATCCTTCAGTGAACAGTGACAAAAAAGGACAAGCTGTACTGGAAACTCCTAGCTTGTGGAGGAGCTCTATCACCTCTGGGGAGACACAGGTCATAGTCCAGAAGAAATCTCTGCTCTGGGCTCTAGGACAAAGAGGTCTTCCAAGCATTTCGGATTTTCTATCTAGTCACCTAGATGATTTCCCTCTATAATAATACTGGATAAGCTTTACTTCAACCCACTCTGAAAAAGCATATGTCCCAGTATCTGTAGTACACTCAAGAAACTCACAGATTAAAGTCTACACTCATTGTCTAGCAATCACAAATTACATGTTACTAAAGGCACACTTATTAGTTTTCCTCTTACATGCAGATGAAAGAGGAAGGCTGACTAGAACATACTCCCCCCTACCCAGAGCATACTTTTTTCTTACCCTTAGTTAGCATATATAAGGCACAAGTGTAGACTGCTCCTCTGATAGCTGTTTTCTTGTTTTGTTTTGTTTTGTTTTGTTTTCTTTGGTGCTGGGGATTGAACTCAGGGCCTTGTGCTTGCTGGGCCCTGAGTTCAATCCCCAGCCCTGTTCTCCTGTGTTAAAGGCAAACAGTTTTTGCAAGCTGCTTCAGCCTGACCTATTGGAGGGAGGTCTACTTTTCTTTAAAGAAGGTGGTTTAGAAAGCCAAAGAGTTCCAAAACTAACTCACTCCAGTGAGTTAGAATGGAAAGAAAAAGTCTTGGGGGGACAGTCTCTCTTAACTTAGACCTTTGTCCTAGCAAAACTTTCTCAGGGCTATTTATTGTTTTTATCTGTTCCTGGCCCCATAAATTTACCAAGACATATCTGAAGGGAGGGATCCTATCTTAATAGCAGAGAGAGAAGTCCAAAGCTGTAAGTCAAATCTTAATAGAGGCTTAAGAGATGGCTCTAACAGTGTCATCTCAGGTCACTCTAGGACAGAGAATACCAGGAGATCACAGAGTTTTACCTCTCACCTCGCTGAGGAGTGCAGGTGGGGATGAGAGATAAATGGAGAGCTCCCTGCTGGTTACCCAGTCAGGCTGTCAGGACCCAGCTTCTCCTGAGGAGCCTTTTGGTGCCCACTGGGATGCCGCCCCAGCCGTGGCCCCTCAGTTGCTCTCTCAGCTTTCACTGGTTCCACGCAACCAGAGCTCTGTCTCTGGAAAGGTATCCAGCTGCCTGTCTGGCCAACAATCCCACTGGCATCAGTGGGAAAAGCTAGAAGGTGGTGGGGAAACCTGTCCTCTGCTTTAAGAGTGGCAGCTGCTCTAAGAGCGTTTAACCAGCTGGCAGAGTGACCACTGTTTTATAGAGTTCTACAGGGACAGATGAACACTTTGTGCATGTATATTTCTTAGATAAATCCATTTTACAGAATTTTACAAATTCACATTTTGGTTAGTAGCAAAGGCCACTAGGGGAGCTCTAGCACTACTTTTCAGTTGCAGTCCCAAACCAGCACAGCCGCCAATGGGAGCTCTGTGAAAACTCCAAACTATGTACCTTATAAAGCCAGGGTTTCTACAGCCCTCCCACAGGGCCAGCCTAGAGGGGTGGTTCCGGATAATTTGAGACCAAAGACACCAGGGCTGGTTACTTATGGTATCTAGATGTTTTGTTTGTCCTCCAAGTCCCTGTAGATGTCACATCTGGTGAGCAGGCAGTGCTCATCTGTTGTCCAAGCAGCCCACAAGATCATAAAAACTTCGCTCAATAAAAAACTAGAGAGCCAAAGCCTTACCTTCTCGGCCAATGTACCAATTAAAGTTCCATCTGGGGAGGATTGTACAACATGCCACACTGGGCCACGCTGTGACATCTAGGGGTGGACAGTAAGCCATTGCTCTGCCATGTCGTGCCATGCTCTTCTAGAACACACAGCTCCCAGTGATCCTAAACCCAGTGTCAGTAAAAGAACTAAAGAAGCAGTTTAAAGTAAAAGAAGACAATTTATTTGAAGGTGGGTAAAGTGGGGAAGGAAAAGCGGGGAGAGACACGGCAGACAGCTACTCTGGATGAGTAGGGAGTATCTGAAAGTGAATAACTCAATTTTCACATTTCCCAGAGGATGGGCATGAAGCAGCAGCTGAGCGGCTCTGGTCATCTTATGCTAAGCACAACATCTTGTTAGGCAGCCTGTGATTGAGGAAAATATTCACCAAATTCCTTCTTGAAGGAATCTTGCTAAATGTGCATACAGCAACCACAGGTTGTTTAGTTCAAGGGCAGTTAAGAGTCCCAAATGAGACAAAAAAGAATGATATGGTAGAGAGCTGGAGGTAAGGCTGCCTTGGTTGGTGGTCACCTGGTGGTGCCAGGGAAACACCTGAGTGGGACATGAAAGATGAGAGGATAGCACTGGCAAGGACTGGAGGGAACCCAAGGAAAAGAAGCAGCAAACATCAAGGTCTCAGGTGGGAGTAGCCAGCCCTGCTGAGATGCAGAAGGTCCATGTGGTTGGTTCTCAGAGAACAAAAAGAAGATGAGGGGGCAAGCAGAAACTGGAGAATCTGAGCCCTAAACAGCAGGTGTAGGAACAGGCAAGGAAGCAAAAAAGTAGAGTGAAAAATGGAAACGTTATCAACTGGAGCAATATCGCCTTCGTACATGTGAGAGGATATTACAGAAAACCTGTAGGCACGGCCATCCTGCGCCTCCCAATGTTGTGACAGGGTAGGATGTACATACTGCTCCTCACTTGGAACACACAACTGCCGGTGTAGGGACAGGGGCCCATAGGTCGGGAAAAGATAGGATGAAGGCCTCTACCTCAGGCAATCAGAAAGAGGAAGGCAAAGAAACTAGGGTGGGGCAGTCCCTGGTAGTGTGATTAACATAAAAATCACAAACTTCCCCTTTATTTAATCCTTAAGTCTGTGTAATTGGTCCTCAAGTCCCCCTATCCATGGTTTTATCCTCTACCAAAGGACAGGGACAGGTTACACGGCTGGAACAAATCCAAGGCTAAAATGAAAGACAAGCCAAGGAGAAGATGAAAGACAAGCTAGGAAGCCAATCAGCTTCCAGGAGACTACATGGGACAAGGAGCTCAACAAAAGGAGCTATAGACAATAAATCCACAAGCAATTCACTTTTGAATTTTCCCTACTCGTTCCAAGCAACTGTCTGTCATCTTTCTTTTCTCCCTTTCCCATCTTCAAATAAATTGTCTTCTTTTATTTTAAACTGTTTTCTTTGGTTCTTTTAGTGATGCTGGGTTTAGGATCACCAGGAACTAGGCGTTCCAGCAGACCACTGGCTTGCTGTCCAGTATGGAGTAGCATGGCATGTTGTGTGTACAAACCTCCCGGATGTAACACAAGGATTGTAAACTCTCAGCTTCAGTAATGAATTAAGGAGGCAGAGTTTAAAATAAAAGAAGACTGTTTAATTTGGAAAAGAGAGAAGATAGAAAGCTACCCTGGGAGAGTAGGGGCATCAGAAGTGAATACTCATGGGTTTTTGTCCTCAGCCCCTATATATTTAGGACTAGTGATTTCTCCCATCCTGCATGTGGGCACCTGGAAGTTGTAGCCATCTGACTGGCTCTCTGGCTGTCTTTCATGCTAACCTGGGCACCTCTATCTACATTCTTTCTGGCCTTTTAATTTCTTCCTGTCTCTTTGTGATGGATAATGAGGGGGGCTTATTGAAAGGTAAGTTAGAGTTAATGATTAAGTTAAAGGGGACATGTGTCTTTTATATATTAAATAAGAGTCCTTAGGTGGTGAGACAGGAAAGCCCCTGGATAAGTGGTTATAAAATCCTTCCCCACCACTTTAGAAGTGCTTGGTGCCTGACCGGATCTGTTCCTAACCACAGGCTAGTGTAAATCAACCCTTCCCCCTACATTCTGTAACCACTCTCTTGCACCCCTTACTGCAAATGCAGAAGTGTGCCTATACAGGATTAAGGGCCAATCATATAGAAGCTTTTAGAACCGTTCCATATATGGGGAACAAGGGGACCAAGCAAGAACAGGAAGATGTAAAATCATATACAAACAGTGAAATGGCTTTGTTCGGGGCCTGGGGTCTCTCCTGGGTCCATCGACATTAAATAAACCTGAGTTCTCCAACTCTCTGAGTGATGTTTCATTTCTCAGCGGTCAATTTCTGCAACAGTGGCTACTGTCTGTCTCCTGTGCATTTTATCAGAGGTGGTGATGGGGGCTGGTCACTTTGGTATTTCATGTTCCCGGCTACATCCTGGTTTTGCCTGTGGACTATTCCTGCTCAATTCTTATATTAATTATATTACCTGGGGTCTTCCCAGGTCTAATCTGTCTGTCTGTCTCTCTCTCTCCCCCTTCCCACCCCCCACTGTTGGAACCAAACTACAGAGGCAAAAAGCTGCTTTTAATAAGATTTCCTATTAATTGGTTTAATAAACTTTAACAAGATCCCATTTTATCCTTTTGACTGCCTACGACCCCCTGTCCCTACACAACAGGCACTTTAATGAATTCTTAAAGACACGGGGAGTAACCAGGTGTGGTGGCACCAACCTGTACTCCTAGCACTCTGGGAGACTGAGGCAGAAGGATCCCAAGTTTGACCCCAGACTGGGCAACTTAGAGATTTACTAGGATCCTGCCTCAAAATAAAAAATAAAAACAGCTGTGGAGATACACACACACACACACACACACACACACACACACACACAATAAGCAGAAGGACCATGACTATTTAGGGCAAGTTATTTTTGTTCTTTTCTTTTTTTTTTAATTTTATTTTAATGGTACATTTTAGATGTACATAGTGATAACATTCATCATAGGGGATTTGTACCTTTACATGATATATCTTGTTGCTTCTTTTTTCCCATTCCCCTCCCCTCCCTTCACCCTCTCTTCCCTCCTTATTTACAAAAGATTTGTTTCCATACTTTTCTTCCATTTCTCATTTCTCTTGGTTTTTGTTCTTTTCATAAGTATCTTTTCTCTTTATCTTTAAACAAAGATTGTTGCAAAATTGGATTATATAACATGGGTATGTTACCTGACACAGAGTTGATGCTAAAAATTGTTAATATTCGCTGCACAAAGCCCCACAGGAAAGCAGTCCAGGGGCGTTCTCCAGGGCCCTGGCCCTTGAATCCCTCCCAAGTCCTCAAACTCATTTCTACATTTTTGGTGCCCTACGGTGGTATTTCTAGAGAACCATGGCCCATTTGGTAAACGAGGGCAGGCTTTTAGGGGTTTGTTTTTGTTTTTGTTTTGGTGCTGGGGATTGAACTCAGGGCTTTGCACTTGCTAGGCAAGCACTCTAACCACTGAGCTAAATCCCCAACCCCATAGGTGCTCAGACAAATCACCGGGGCTGATAACAGCTGGCCAGGCGGAGAGGTTTATTATCAGGAGGGAATCAGGAGGACCATCCTCGTAGGTTGAGAGATGGCCCCCTTATGGCTGGATCTGGGGCCTTGTACACCATGTTTTCACGTGCGCAGGAACTCCAGGGAAGGGGAGGGGAAACTGGCCTCAGGTGAGGTGGACTTGTGACCCATGGGGGGGGCGGGTATGGCAACATGGAATGGGGAAGAAGGGGAGAGGGAAGGATCTCCCTGGGGAAGAGTAGGAAACAGGCCAGCCTAACAGTAATGTATTACTTAATCATCTCATCTTCCTAAAGACAATTTTCTTGTGCTATTTCCGTTGCAGCAAAATTTCATAAAATTGTGAAAGTCACAGGTTAAGCAGCACAAAACACAGACAATTCACGCACACACACACACACACACACACACACACACACAGAGCAGTCCTCCAGATGGTGAATACAAATTGGACAATTTGGCCAGTTTGTAACCCACACTGCAAAGTGGAACTTTAAAAGTTAGAGGTTTTTTCCTTTTAGAGATAAGCAATTTCTCCAAACTTCTTCCTGCTGAGCACACAGCAACACCTCCTCCTCTCTACAAAATAAGTGACAAAATATGAAGATGGCAGTCCGGGGAGGCCAGGAGCCTGGTTTGTTTTCTGAAAGAGAAGGATGAGATGAAAGTTCGAAGATGGCTTTATCAGCAAATGTAAAGATCCGCATTATGTCTCTGTGCCCGCCCCCAACTCTGATCCTTCCTATCAAGGACCCTGGCCACCTATAAAGGGTGAGATGGCGATCTGAGGCAAACAGGCCCTCCAGCTCCACAGAGCTACTTTTGAATAACATTTCCCTTTTACCCATGGCCTCCTTTGATTTGGTCAGCAGTGAGAAGACAAACCTAAGCATATGAGCCTAATTGGCCAGTAACAGTTTTAGCAACCACGAAGGGACTTCAGTTCCTGCTCCTGAGAGCCCTGCATTCTGGCAGTCACTCAGGAAAAGGGACTGACTGGTTGTGGCTAGCTGAACCCACAGTCCAGGGACATTCCAGCAGCTGCCAAAGACACCTTTGCACCCTGGGAATTCATCCTTTTTTTTCCCATCTGTGGCATCAGCTGATAAATGCTTTTGTTGATGAAAGAAAAAAGGCTTAGGGAATGGATGAGCATCTCCTAACTTGGTGAGCTGATGAGCTCTCTGCTTTGGACAGCTGACAAGTTCGGCCTGGTTTCCTGCTGAAAAGTGCACTCCAGGGATCTACGGTCTCCACAACTTGGATCTTAGATTGTTGAGCAGTGCCATTTGGGTGAGGTAAGGACCGCCACCATTCTGGGTCATTATGAACCCACCGCAGGTTGTCTTGGACCACTGACTGGTACCAGAAGAGCTTCAGAGGTAGAAGAATTTTCTAGTCATTTGGTTTAGTTTGGTTTGGTTTGGTTTGATTTGGTTTGGTTTAGTTTGGAGTACTCATTTGTTTTGGTCTAATTTGGTATGCTTTCATTTGCTTTTGTTTCTTAGGTCATTCTTATAACTACCTTTACTCTAGGATGAGCAGCAGGGTTTCAGTACCATCTAGGGTTAGGTAAACTGTTTGGGCTTTCAAATCATTCCGAGCCTTCTTTGTGAGCCAATATAAAGTTCAAGGTTCTTGGACCATTTGCCACCAAACAGCTTAGATTAGATTTTAAGAGGATAGAGACACTGGTGGTGTTTGAGGAGCTCTGTTGTAAACTGCTCTGAAATAAAGCTCCCTAGAAAAGTTTTAGTCTTCTGTGACTTAGAGAAAGGTAATTTTATTGTGATACAACATGGTCTGTATAACTGAAAGTAATATAGGAAAAATATAGCTCCTGATATATTAGATCTCAAATGTGTCAAGTCTCTAGTGTCACAGCATCAAGGAACAAAGGCACGAACCAAAAGAAGACTTTAGGAGAGTTTTATTGGAAATAGAGAAGAATAGCTCCTGAATTTCTAGGAGGAGTCCTGAATGGGTAGCCACCAAGGTCCTTTTTTTAGGGTAATTTATACAGCAAAGTCACAATGTGGCTACAACATGGGTCAAAACTACAATCGACCTATAGGTTGGAATTTTGTAGGGTGTGCTACAGTCCATGCTGCTGGAGGGGTTCATTCTTTGTCCAAAGCCCTAGTTCACTGTCTGTTCTAATTTTTATCAGTCTGGTTGGTCACCCCAGTCTCAGGCCCTTCAACTAGCTAGATGCCTTACTCATAAACTAACTAAATAAACTGTTTTCTACGATATCATCTAATTGACTGGTTCATGTTGGGTTAGCATGCACATTTCATCACAAATAACTAAAATACAAGTAAGAGAAAGCCAGATGCTTGAGCCTAAAAAAGTTTACCACCACAATCAGCTTTAGCTGGAAGTCACCAGATGTGATTGCATCGTTAATGGACTGTATACTTGGAAAACACAAATATATCATTTAATATACTATGAGATTAGCAATAATTAGTATCACAGCTATATAGAAATCTTTACATATATTTAGTTTCTATTCTTAAGACAAATTTTAGATGCCTTTAACAGGTTTTATTGGGCATAACTATACTGACAAAAATTAAGGACATCTTTAGCATGCTTATAAATTTAGGAAACCACGTTAATGACCATGAATAGACATTACCCAATATACAAATGTATCTCATTTATGCAATAACAAAATGCTTGTTTAATTGAAGCCAATAGATATAGATCAAGTTTGGATGTCAAGACCAAATTTAAAGAGCATCTATTAGTACTTTGTATATATTAAATTAATGTAGTCTTAACTTTATAAACTTTAGAGCTTAGATTTAAGACATATCTTGTTTTTAGATTTATATGTACATATATTCCTAAATATATGTTATGTCATAAACAAAGATAATCAATATTTACTTAACCAGTCATGAACTGATTATTGAAAACATTTTATAGGTCAACACTTAAATGCTTTTTGACTCTTAAAGATTTTTTTTTTCCTTTTTTGGTGCTGGGGATCAAATTCAGGGCCTTGTGCTTACGAGGCAAGTGCTCTCCCTTTTGAGCTGAATCCCCAGTCCCAAATCTCACTTTTTAGTAATCCAAAGACTAATGATGAAAACACAAGAAATTATTCTAGTAAAATATAGAATCTTTGCCTTTAAATCTAGTTTTGTAAGTTTAACCAAGAGGATCTCAATATCTTCAGAAACTATATTAATTTAGAAAAACTTTTAATTACAGCCCAAAACAATTACTCTAGATGACTCATCATAACAGTTAACACTTTTTAAAGCTCTATATATTATTTTCAACCAAGAAAACCTCTTAAGTTACGGTACACAGACAATATTAGACACTAATTTTTTATATTATCTCCATTTTTTAACAACCTGGTGGAAATATATTACCAACTTTAAAGACATCTTTATTCCTATCAACAAATTTGAGTTAGCCTACTGCTAAACTATGTGAACCACAAGCATTTGAGATAATGTCTGGTGTGTTTATTTATCTATAAGCCAACCGAAGTTGAACATTATGGAGGATAATGTAGACCTAAAAGTTAACACAGAAACATACTATTAACCTAAATCATATGTAACCTTTATGTTATCAAATTTTAGAGCTTTTATTTGTAGGCCTATGTAAGCCTCAAGGCTATAAGTCCTCATCTGTCAATATTTTAAGTGGTTTTCCAAGAAAATCTCAAAAAGAGAAGTCTATAAAAAATAAAAATAAATTGTTGAGCTCAAAAACATATTTTGTGCTTTAACCTTATTAACACAAATGAAACAGACAGATGGACAAACACACATAAGACAATTGCATTTAAGAAACTCTCCTCCACTGTTGGTGGGAATGTAGATTGATCCAGCCACTGTGGAAATCAATATGGAGATTCCTCAAAAATCTACAACTGGAGGTTCTATTTGACCCAGCTATTCCCCTACTGGGAATCTTCCCAGAAGAATTAAAATCATCATACCACAGGGATGTATGCACAACCATGTTCATAGCAACACAATTTGTAATAGAAACAACCTAAATGCCCAACAACCAATGAATGGAAAATGTGGTTTTTCTACACAATGGAGTACTACACAGCCATAAAAAAGGATAAAATAGAGTCATTTGTATGTAATTGGATGTTCCTTGAGAACATACTTTTAAGTGAAATAAATCAGACACTTGTGAGTACACATCGAATTGTTTCTCTGATATGAGAAACCATAACTGTAAATAAGGACAAAGAGGTGTAATAGATATTATATAAAAGGAAGATAATATACAAAGGAGAGGAGTACTAGAAAGAGAGAAGGGGGAAAAGCAGAAAGGCAACAAAGGAAAGAAAAGGGAAAGGGAAAATATGGAAAATTATGAATAAACCTGCTGTAAATAGGGAGGGAGGGAACAGAGGGGAGGGGTGGGGAAGAGGGAGGAAAACCAAGATGCATCATGTACAGGTACAAAATAAATGTGATGAATGTGACCATTATATGTAAAATGTACCAATATATGTTCTTGGTTTAAAAAAAATAGTTATAGATATTTTAGAGGAAAAAAAAAATTAGAGAGCACTCTCAGATGTACCAGCCAAGTCAAACTACAATAAATCTTTTACAGTTTTTCAGCTTTGTGACTATAGACTAGTAACAAATTTTCCTACAGGTTATCAATTAGCAGAGACTTCTTTTAATGAGAATCAAAAGAAAAAAAAAATCCTTTTACATCTGTGAAAGAAAAGACTGTTGTTAGGAAGGGACCTAGGCTGACTGCT
This sequence comes from Hystrix cristata, assembly GCA_004026905.1. Lineage (NCBI taxonomy): Eukaryota > Metazoa > Chordata > Mammalia > Rodentia > Hystricidae > Hystrix > Hystrix cristata. The sequence goes on from PVJO010007610.1 coordinate 24,649, forward strand.
TGTCTTAATGGAATAGCCAGCTCTACTGGCTTTGATACCGCAGAGGGGCAGGGTTGTGATTTAAATTTCCAGATTGTTATTCATCAAAAACAAAGAATTGGATGGGTAAATTGAGGACTGTGAGAGAATTCATTTAAGTAACAGAAGAAAAGGAAACTGGCTCCACCATGTGAATGAAATAGCCACTGCCTTCGGGCAGTTAGAGAGCCGAAAGGGGAGGAAGGTTAGGGAGCAAGGGGCAAGAGAGCAAGAGTGAGCTGCAAGTGGTATCATTTCTGTTTATCCCGTCTCAGTTCTCATGAGAGTTTTCCCAATCCTGTGAGAAGACGGCGTTTGGATTTCACGCTCCAGGCTGACGTCAGGTCTAGGCCACTCCCTAGGTCACGCCCATCTTCCCACCTCATTTCCTCCTGAGAGACACAAAGCCCCACAATTCTTTAGGAGGTGCAGAGGGAGTGGAGGTCTCTTCTGAAGCTACTTACGGCTGGATGAGGCGTGGATCCTACTTACTGGGATGTGTACCTTAGAGTATTGTGGTTTGTTGGCTGTGCTGAGAAAAACCTCTTCAGCGTCTTGGAGGGGTAGATCATTGATGTCTTGTCTACTTGAATAGGTCTAAGAGATGACTTGATCACATGAGTGGCTAACTTCTTGACCTGCAGGCATCAAAGAACCAGGATTAATAGTAGTACGAGTTTTCATGGTAACCTCAGGGGTGTCCAACAGCGTGGCTTGATGCTTGTTTAGTGAGTCGTTCTCCCATCAGCTACAAGTAGCCCTTTGTCTCTAGCACAGCTCTAACCTGATGGGGCATCAGAGCTTCTAGTTTCTGTCCCGAATTTAACTTTTGAGCCTCTTCTGTTAGTGTGGCAGTAGTTGTAATTGTCCTCATACAGGGAGGTCATCTAGTAGCCACTCCATCTAATTTCTTGAAGAAACATGTTATTGGGTGATATTCTTGTCCTAGCCTTCAGGTTAAGACCCCCAAAGCAATTCCTCCCTGTTTTGATATATATAGAAAGAAAGGTTTTTATAAGTCAGGCATCCCCAGGGCTGCAGTCTGAGTAAAGGCATGTTTAATTTCTCTAAAGGCACTGTCAGTTACTTGCTAGGGGAATAGACTCAGGGCCTTTTATAGCTTCATACAGACTCAGGGCCTTTTATAGCTTCAAATAAAGGTTTTGCCATTAATCTAAAATTGGGTAAGCAGATTTTATAAAACCAGCCATCCCCAAGAATGAGCGAAGCTGTTGTTTGGTGGCAGGAGGCCCAAGATTACACATATTCTGATTTCTGTCCCTAGACAACTGTCATTCCTCAGGTATAAGAATATATCTCAGATATTGAGCTTTTGGAGGGATATCTAAGCCTTTTCTTTTGAGAGTTTATATCCCTTTTTAGTCAGAAAGTTGAGAATCTGTACAGTGTTATAATTAGATAACTCTTGAGTTGGACTATAAACTAGAATATCATCTACATACTACAGGATTATTTCCTGTTTTAGCTCTGAATCTCTCAGGTCTTTCTCTAGTGCACGGCCAAAAAGGCGAGGGCTGTCTCTAAACCCTTGTGGGAGAATGGTCTAAGTATATTGTTGTTTTTCCCTCATAATGGGATTTTCTCACTCAAAAGCAAACAGAAATTGTGAGTCTGGATGTAGGAGAATGGTGAAAAATGTATCCTTTAAATCTAAGACTGAGAATGATTTAGTGTCTCCTGGAATTTGAGAGAGAATTGTATATGGATGTGCCAGTACAGGATGGCTTGAGATGACGGCCTCGTTAATGAGGCGGAGGTCTTGTACCATCTGATGTTCTCCTAAGGGCTTAACTATAGGGAGAATAGGAGTGTTACAAGGAGACTGACAAAGCTTCAGAAGCCCATATTTGAGAAACTTATCTATGAGAGGCTGGAGACCTTTACGTGCTTCTTCTCTGATTGTATACTGTCTTTGATTAGGAAACTGGCTGGGGTCTTTTAGTCTAATAATTACTGGTATAGCAGAACTGGCCTTGCCAGGTACTCTGTTATACCATGCAGCAGGATCCGCTTGTTGGCTAATTTTTTTAAGCTTCTGCCCATCCCCAGGGACAAGAAACAGGGACTCCACAGTGACCACAGCTTCCCACAGGCTTGCCCTTCAGGGTCTCCCCTCTGGTTAATAAGCACCTCTCAGGCCACCAGCAGCAGAGCAGCTGGCACAAGGGAAAGCCCTTTGGACAGAGAGACCCATCCCTGACCCTGAACAGACTGTGAGTCAGGGAAACTGAGGTATGGGGTGGGGCAATGAGGGAAAGGGCAGCAACTTGCCCAAAGCCATTCAGCAGGTCCAGGGGCCACAATTTCTGCCTTTCAGAACCTTCTTGGGAAATAGGACCCCAGAGGTACTAGGACCTAGCAGGGCTTCCTCAATTCAGGCCTCTAGCAGCCCAGGCTTCTTCCCCTGGTCTAGGAGAAGAGACGGTAAGATCCCTCCACTTGCACTCCTCTCCATCTCTCCTCAGCACGGTGACACCCAGCATTGCCTGTCAACCCAATCCCTGGAGAGTCGAATCCTGCCTCAGGAATTGGAGCTGGTGGACTCTCCAAGGAGGGGATGCTGGTGGTGGTGGGGTCATCTGGAAATAGCCAGAGGTGCTTTGTTGGAAGGCCAGTCTCCAGGCCCCTGAAAACCCCTCACCAGCGGGTGCGAGGTACAGGCTCTGATTGCCTAGGACCCAACTCCATGTAGCCTCTTGTGGGCAGCCTCATTTGGTCCTTCAGGCTTTAGTCACTGATTACATTGAATTTTTCTGCTGAGGCCAAGGCTGCAAAGAAAAAGAGGAGGCCCCACAGCTCAGATCTGCTGAGGGGCCTAGCAGACAGGAGATAACAGACAACAACTCATCGAACTCATGCAGGCTTTTCCCAGAGGAGGACAGCCTCCCTGGCAGCTCATAAATGACTCGATAAAGAGATAGGGACAGAAGACACCACAGAACAGTGGGTTTACTGGCTGGGAGGCCCTGGGGAGTCTTGGGAAGCACTCCTCCAGCCAGCCACAGTATAGAGCAATGTTAAAGTGCGTGAGCTTCATCCACACATTCCCAGGAACCAAATTCCATGGTGAGCAGGCCTGGTGCTACAGCTTGGTTGTGGTGGGGAGCACAAGCCTGAGACTCCTACCTTGTACCAAGGCCCTGGAGGGCCCCCTGTTCCTTCTGACTGGCTCCTCACAGGTGGCAAGCATCTCAGAGCCATCTTTAGTCAGGTAGAGGAAGCAACCTTCTCCCTCCCACCTGAAGTCCTCTGAGCCCTCATAGTGAGGACATATGTAGCCCTGAGTCTGGTGGAGAGCTGTGGGCCGCAGGTGCAGGGGACCAGGCCCCCGCTCACCTGGGACCCCAGCGTGGTAACACAGCTCTCTGCAGGTGCCTCACAAGGGTACAGCTGCTGGCTGCCCCCAAGCCTGGGCCCTCCAGGCCTGTACCTGAGGGAGCTCCGTCCTGTCCCAATTTTAGGCAGCCATTGGCCCACAGCCTCCATATAAGCCAAGATCCCTCCGACCCTCTGGTGGTCACGGGTGACGACAGGCCCCACCAGGATGGGCTCACATATTTCAAGGCTGGTTCCCAGACATTAGAAACTCCTGGCCAGAAGTGTGGGGCTAGAGGCCCACCTTAGATCAGGATTCTTTCTCCAAACAGTGGAGACTGCTTCCAGGACAGCTGGGCTCTGTGACAGCTGCATAGCTTTGGAGTTATGCCCCTCTCTGTGCCTTGCCTCTTTCTTGTCTTGGCTCACATTACCTTCTGAATAAGACCAAACTTAGTCTACCTGTGAAATCACTTCTGTGATAACCCCTGGCACACAGGACTGCAGTGAAGATTCTAAAAATTGTATTAAAGTGCTTAGAAGAGGCCCTGGCTGTCGGCTGTTCTTGTATGTTGTTGATATTGGTATCACTTTGTGAAAGAAGCTGCTCTCCAAGTTGACAAAGGACTTGGACAACTGCCACTCCCCTGCACCTCCTTGCAGTTTTCCTGTGGCCCCGATTTCCCCATGGGTTACAGGAGAAAGATGGAGTGAACTGCTCAGGTCTTGCCCAACTGTAAGGCGGGGGCACAAGGCAGAGGCTGGGCTAGGACAGGAATCCTTAGCATGTGGCCAGAGGCTGGAACTTTGCCTCTGGGTTCTTTTCATAGTCTTTTTTTTTTTTTTCCCTTGTGCATGTGTTACTGGGGAGTGAGCCCAGGGGCATTCCATCAATGAACTACATCCCCAGCCCCTTCCCTGTTTTTATTTTTTAATTTTGAGACAGGGTCTTGATAAGCTGCCCAGGTGGAACTCAAACTTGCTAGCTTCCTGCCTCAGTCTCCCAAAGTGCTGGGATTACAGGCACACACGCCCAGCTTTGTAGTCTTCCTTCTGATGTGGACTTGTGGATCATTCCCAGTATCTCCCTTGGACTGGATTTCTTCTGTGATTGGGTGTTTTTGGTAAAATTCACATTCCCGGTGGGTGTGTGTGTGTGTTGGTGGCTGTGGACAATAAGCAGGGGAAGCGCTAAGGACGTGTCCCAGCCAGCAGGTCAGGACCAGCTCTTGGCCGCTCCCCAGCAGGGCATGTTGGACAGAAACAAACTTCATTGAGCCAGCGCGGATGAGTTAGCAAACCCCCCGTCGTTGCCCACAGCTGAACGGGATCGTCTTATACATTCTTTTCTAGGACAAGTTCTTGTAAAAAACATCTCATAAATGTATGAAGAGTATTTTCTTTCCAGCACCAGGGGTGGAACCCAGGGCCTTGTGCACACCGGGTGAGCACTCTTATCACTGAGCTGCACCCCCAGTCTAATTCCAGGCCCCAGATACACCCAGTGTTGACATTTGGACCCTCATCCTTTCAATGTCACATGTGCACATGGACTGTCCTGGAAGAAAACCCGGAGACGTAGGTACATGTGAACTAGCAAGTTAGGGCAGACGGACACTAAGACCAGCAGAGCGGAGTCTTTCCCCTGCACTGGGCTGCCTGGTCCATCCTCCGTCCCTCTCTTCCCGGCCTCTGCCTGCAGAATCACTCCCCACTGGCAGAAGGCTGTGATTCCTGAGGCCAGAAGCAGTTTCCCTGTTGTTCGGTCCTGCAGTCCACTCCTCTCCAGCCCTCTCATCCCCACGTATCCCCTACCATGCTTAGTAAATTAAATTCTGTAACATGAAGACTGGTTTTAGGCAAGGAAACTTTTACAGATCTCCACCATTCTGGAAACAATCAAATCTCTTTTAATCAAGCTGTATAGTAAGGCAGCCACAAGTAACTTCAAAGGACTGATTTCCTCACATCCTAAAGGACGGTCTACATTAAAATTCTCTTTCCTTCCCCTCCACGCCTTCACCCACAGCCACCCCTGCTCCGTCCGCCAGCCCTTACCTTAACCTCTGGTCAGCCTTCCCTCTCCCCTTCATCGGGCCCTTTGAATGTCACTGTTCAGACTGGCCTGTCTTCTTTCCCAGCAAGACTTGGTCCTGCAGGGGAGAGGGAATAGACACCGTGGCAATCAAAGTGTTCTCTTGTGATTTGGTGATTGTATTAATAAAGGCTCCAGTATGCATGATGTATCCTTTTAAGTTCAACTTAAAAAGTAGAGGCAATTATAATTTGAACCAACAGTGTGCTAATTAAGCCAAGTTTATTCTGGAAAGTGTTCTACCGTTATCATCTAAGGTGGAGAAAAATGATGTAACATACAGCAAGTCTCTGACACCAATAGATTTGGGATGAACTCTAGATCTATCAGAAGCCGTGCTTCTGTTTCATTTCTAAAATACAGGAGTTACTACCTCCACGTGTTTGTGGTGCCTGATAGCATGCTTACAGGGTTCTTCAGGGAAGACTGGCTTCCTCACCTCAGGAGACCCTCCTGGACAGCCCACCTCAATGGCACTCACAGGATGGCTCTTGTCTAACGTCATCAGTCAGGAAAGCCATCTCCAAGAGGTGCTAGCTCAGAGCCAACAGAAGTGGCAGAGATGAGCTACCCAAGTTACCGCAACCTCAAAGCAGCAGCAGCTTCTAGATGTCTCATCCACCTCTAATCATCGTGCACAGCTCTCCCCTTCTCAGGGTCTCTCAAGAACAGGTGGGCACAGCCTGGAAGCCAGTGTTGCCTTAGCAGCTTGTGCGAGTATGAGACGGGACCATGGGATTTACTTTCACAGACAGGGAAGATGGAGCCCAGGTAAGTCATAGAGCCAGCTAAGGGCAGAAGAGCACTAAGACCAGCACAGCAGTCTTTCCCCTGCACTGGGCTGCCTGGACCATCCTGTCCTCCCCTCCTCCCGGCCTCTCCCTGCAGAATCACTCCCCACCAGCCCAGTGATGCCTCTGTGGACACAAGTCCTCCGCTGTCAAAGACGGCAGTGACTACTGAGCCCAGAGTGTTTCCCTGTTGTTCAGGCCTGCAGTCTGCTCCACTTCAGCCCTTCCAACCCCATGCATCCTTCCAGGATGTGTGCACCAGTCTCTGCTTTCACACTCCCACATCCAGTCTGCCAGGAAAGCCTTCAAAATACAGCCTGAATCTGCCCTCAAGGCATCACATCCATTGCAATGACCTACCATCTTTTTTCGTTTTGAGACAGTCTTGCTATGTAGCCCAGGCTGGCCTCAAACTTGCAGCAATCCTCCTGCCTCAGCCTTCTGAGTGCTAGGATTATAGGCGTGCACCATCATACCTGGTGTCATTTCTTGCCTCAATTACAGCAATTGTTGAACTAGTGTCCCTGTTCCTGTCTTCCCTCTATGTTCTGTGGGGCAGATGAAGTGAAGCTTTTTGAGTAGGTCTTGTCACTCCTTTGCTCTAAGCCTCCAATAGCGCAGCAAACTGGAGGCCTTGAAGCCGTTCTGTATCTGACCCATTGCTTCCTGGCCTGCACCTCCCTCTTACAAAGGAGACTGACAGCTGTCACAGAAGACAGGTCCTCAGGGCCACACATGCCCGAGGAGCCCACAGCCATCAAGCACTGCCCAATGGCACTACTTCCCCAGGCTGAGGCTGCTCAGGAAGAGCAGAGGCAAACAGTGTATCCAAAGGCCACAAGATCTCCACAGAGTATCAATTAGATAAAGGATTGCTTTGTGCACCTTAGAATGTAAGTACAAAGTGGACTTACCCACATTCTTTACAACATCCTTGCTCATTGTGAGCTACGAACACCCAACAACTTCCAATATGCATAGGACACTATGGGCATAAATCAGCGTAATTCTTAGGGCCACCCTAGAGATGTAGGTACTTGAAGAAGCCCTTTTAAGCAAGGACACATGAGACTTAACCAGAATATATTCATGCCCACTGCCTGAAGTTTATGCTTTAACTATTCACACTAGTGACACCATGGCAGAGTACAGAGACGTTATGTTTATGACATGGACTCAAACAATATTAAAGATCTGTTTCAATTCTCCAATTTTTACTGCTAAGAAAAACAAGTGATATGGCCTGGTTCTCCTGGTACTTAATTCACACATCTTTCCATTACATTTTTCTCTGATTATATCTAATTCTTCAGATTTGAAAAGTGCTCTGTGAGGAATTACAATTTTTGGAGTGGCAGTTCCTACAATCATAAATGGAACCAGAATGGCATTTTGACTTTAAAGACCTAAATTTGAACACAAATGGCAATTATCCTTATGACAAGTCTAACAGTTGACACAATCTTAAAATAGTTCAGAATGCTTTGTAATCCAAACCTTTGTAAGTAAAAAAACAGCTGGTTCAAAGTGTCACCCACTATGAGGGCTGTAGGAATGGGGCAGCTGGGAAAGATAATCATAGGTATAGGTGGTAGAAGAGATGGTGGTTATTCTGTTGTCAAGTGGCACAAGGGCGGGGCACACGATGGCTCAACACGCTGACCAGAAAGGTTTCAGAGCTAACCAAACTTTAGATGGAGGTCATCTTAGAGTGGTGAGACTTGCCTACACCACAGTGAGTTCATGCCTGTCTCCAGTGGGCAGGGCAGATCCTGCTGATGGATCACACTTTTCTTCTAAGGAGACTCCCCAGATTGGTAGTCCTCATCCCTAAGGCCGACGCTACTGTAGAGATGAACTTTGGCAGGAGACAGCATGGCTATGTGCCCTCACTGGGCTGAGTAGCAAGTAGGAGACCTGCAGGTGAATCCATTCTTGTGGCAGCAGAGGTAGCCCTCTGTAGTACCACACTGCAGTACCATGTTTCTGTTACTCTAGGTTTGTAAATAAACTTGCTCTTGTAACTAGGGGGAGGATAAGCAAATTCTGTAAAGGGACAGTAAGTACTTTAGCATCTGAGGGGCACGTGGTCTCTGTCACAGTTCAGTTCTGCTGCAATAGTGAGAAAGTAGCCGAACAAGCAAGTGAGGCTAGGTTTCAATAAAATTTTATTTATGAACACTGAAATCTGAATTTCATATACTTTTCTCATGCTACAAAATACTTTTCCGACTTTCTAAAAAATCATTATTCTTTTTTTTTAACCTTTTTAAAACCGTATTTTAGCTCACAAGATGTACAAAAACAGTGGACGGACTGGCCCACTGACCAGTTTGCTGACCCCTGGGATAGAGTTAAGACTTTCTTTTACTTATTCTTCAACATGCAGCATATGAACTGTTGCCTATAGGCTGTAGCAGTATTACTACATTTATTTCAGCTGAATTATTATTTTTTATAGTACTCACTCACTTCAACCATTCATTTGGCATTTATTCAGATTTGGGTTCTGTGCGAGATCCTTCCTTGGGACACTGAAGGACAATCAAGACATGGTTCTTCTCTAAAGCTCTCATACCATCTTCTCAGATCCTGACATTACATTTCTCACAGTATCAGAAAAGATAGCCAAAAGTGCAGTTAAAGAGCAGAGATGTTTTATGAGATGCTTGTAGGAAATTCTTACAGCTGCTGTAAAAAACTGCCACAAACTGTGTGGCTTGCAACAACAGAAATTCCCTTTTTCACATCGTAGAGGGCCAAAGTGTGAAATCAAAACATCAGCAGGATTGGTTCTCTGGGTGCTTGGAGGATGACTTTGTGACTCTGCCCTAGCGTCTGTGGCTCCAGAAATTCTTAAGCTTTCCTTGGGTTGTAGACACAGTGCTTGCCTCTCCTTCCAGCCTCCCACGGTTTCTGCTCCGCATCTGTTTCCCTTTCTTAGCAAAGAACTGTCATTGGTTCTATGGTCCACCTTAATCCCAGATGATGTCATCTCCAGCTCCTTAATTTTGTCTGCCAATAAGGTTGTATGTTCCAAACACATGTGTCTTTTGGGGGGCCATTTATTCAACTCATTACAATTCTCTTAGAAGACACCCAGAAAGACAAGGCCAACCTTATCCAGAAAGTTTCATGAAGAAGGTAACATACGCTGATCTCTGAAAGACGAGAGTTGGTGGTCGTCAGGTAGACATGAAGAAAGAGGAAGTCAGATTCAGGTTCCAGTCAAATCAGTTATGGAAGCAACACCACCTGAACGGAAACAAGCTGTAAACAGCAGGCAGCTGAGCTTGGCTGGGGAGCGGGGTACGAAGCAGGAGCGCAGCGAAGAGGCGGGAGAAGTGAGCACGAGTTTGATCGTGGGGGCTGTGTGTGCTGTGATCTTGCATTCTGAACCAGAAACCCGAGCGCGGGTCCGAGACTTGTCTGTGGCCGCCCTCGTCATGGCTCCCGTCACTGAGCCACTGGCGTGGTTCTCAACCAAGAGACTTGGATTCCATGAATCAGGTTTTATGACCCCAAAGTACAAACATAGTAGTTTTCTCCCACTAGTGATTTCTTCCTGCAAGTTCCTCTCATGCTCGTGCTCCTATCATGAGGAGGAGCTCACGGTTAGGACTGCTCTCCCTTCCACACAACTTTGCTTTACACTGCTGCCCTTTCACTCCCAAAACTGAGATCAAGCAACTGTGGTTTTCCTTTTACTACCGTGTGTATACAAGAATAAATCAAGAACAGAAGTCAGGTCAATACCCCTGGTATTTTTACACACAGCAAAGTTTTAAAAGTAATTAAAATTATGTACACAGACAATGGGAGAAAAATACCACGGAAAAGACCCAGCTGTCTATCCTGTGAAAGAAGGAGAAATTACGTAATGTGTAGAGGCATCCCACACAAATACACATGGGGAAACCTCAGGACCCTAAAACAAAACATCAGTAAACCAAGCCACACTTAGAAAAATGAAAGCTGATTTTTATTTTATCAACAGCCATTCTTTAAACATGAACATGCATACGTAATATTCTACGCACACATCACAGTTTTTAACGTTAGTTAATAAAGGTTAAACACACAACATACATCCTTACAAAAAAGGTCAAAATGCAAACTTAAAACTTTAAACAAAAGTCTTACTAATTTAAAAAAAGTTTGTGTTGGGTACCATTTGTACAACACAGTTAATTTAAACATTTTCATTTTGGCTGCACATGAAAAAAGCGGCAGTAGAAAATAAAGTCATTGAGGGTTTTTAAATAGCAGAATAGGCAGTTTTGCCATGCAGGAGAAGCAATATTAAATATTAGTTTTCAAAAAAAATCCACATTTAAAAATATTTAGTTCAAGTCACAGAATTTTTCTCAGTAGAGACCCCAATGCAATGCATAATTAGCTGCCTTAGATGGCCTGTTTGAAAGGACAATCTCCCTTCAGAGTATAACTGTACTGATTTTGGCACAGAAAAGAAGTCTTAAGAACAAGAACATGATTAAAAAAGAGGGAAGAGGAACAGAGGAAAGAAATAAAAGCAAGAGTAAATGAGATAGTAATTGCAATCACTAAAAAACTGTGCATTCTCAGTCATTGCAGAATACTGTCTTCTGTCTACAGCAGGTGCTTACTCCGCAACGGTTGTTATTGCAACATGGATTTTATTTGCTTGGAGGTAGTCTCATCATTCAAATGTTTTGTTGTGTACCTAAATAAAAGACAAGCATTGGTCAAATTTAGGGAATTAAAATCTGCACTGGGTTCTGTGACTATGACGAATGAGCAAGGGGTCAGGCAACATCACAGCAAGCTGCCTCTTCAGCGCGGCTTGGACCCCATTTGGGTTCCGTAGAGCTTCTCCTCCCCGCCACCTAACAGAACAGCAACTCCTGCTTTACTGAGTCAAAACTACTTTGCTGAGATGATCGGGTAAACCCTCAAATTAACAACTAGCTACCTCTCAGAGAAAAATACTTGCTCTGTCCAAGAAGTTAGCCATATATATTTGGATGGCAGACTTAAGCAGCTGTAACACTAACTACGTGACCCACAAAGGCTAAACGTTTACCTACTCTCTGGCCCCAATGGCTCCATTCTATTCTGTATTAAAATAGCTCACATCCCTAAAAATCTCAGTTCTGTAAGTACCTTAAATTTCCAAGCAGGTATATTTTGCTCACGCATCCAAATCCAAACTATGAACCCAAACAAATACTCTAATAGAATGATTATCATATGAAGAGTTGCCACGGGATTCCTTCAAATAGCAGAACTCCAACGAGCAAGCCTACCGTGCCAGGCACTGTTGCAGGAGCTTCCTACCTAGCAAAGGGAGAGCGACAATGAGGCACTGACCTTCCAGAAGGGGCAACCCAGCAGCAAGAGGGAAGTGCTAGATGAGGCTGGAGTGGCAGGGGAAACCAGCTCCTCTGGACATCTGGAGGCCAGTGCCTGAAATTAATTGTGATGAAAGCCACGGGAGGATACTAAGCAGAGGAGTGCTGGGACTTTATTTATGTTTTGAAAGCTCATTAAGGCTGCCAAGGGAGTGCGGTTGGGAGTAGAAAGAGCCTCAGGGTGACCTGGCAGGGAGCGTCCACTGAGAACCAAGAGAGAGATGCCCAAGGCTTGGACCAGATTAGCAGTGATGGAGACAGGTGTGCAGTGCTTGACTGTGGGATATGTTTTGTAGATAATTCAGAGATTCATTTAGTTTACAAGAATTTAATTTTTTTTTTTGAGTGCTCTGAATTGAATCCAGGCCTTCTGCATGGTAGTCAAGTGCTCTAGCACTCTGACACATCCCCAGCCTTGTTTTTATTTTGAGGCAGTCTCGCTAAGTCATCTAGACTAGTTTTGAACTTGTGTTCCTCCTGCCTCAGCCTCTGGAGTACGTGGGATCACAACAAGCAACACCATGCCTGGCCGTTTCACATATAATCTTCATGGACTGTATAATTTTAAGCAGGTACACAGAAGTGATCTTTCTGTGTTAAAGAAAATTTAAACTGTTAGGTTCATTTCAAATAAATTAAAAAATTTAAGTATCTATACTCAAGTACATCTTTGGAGAAGAGACAAACACAAGCCAGGTGTGGTGATATACAGCTGTGACCTCGGAACTCTGGGAGGCTGAGGCAAGAGAACTGTACGTTTCAGTCAGTCTGGGCAACTTGGCAAGACTCGGTCTCAAAATACAAGAAGGGAAGGAGAGAGGGCAAAAGGGAGGGAGGGAAGGAGAGAGGGGTGGGGATATAGCTTAGTGCAGTGGTGGCAAGCCTCTGGCATGTGTACCACAATGGGCTGTTTGTATCACTGAAAGCCCTAAAAGGTTCGCCATCACTGGCTTAGTGCAAAGGTCTTGGGGTCAATCTTCACATGTGGGGGAGGGAGAAGAGGGAAGAGGGCATACATACTTATTAAGCATCTGATATTAAGTACTTTTTACAATGACACTCCAAAACTATTCTCCTATTAACAGACACCAGAGTGCAGGCATATAGTAAGTGCTCAGTAAGTATTTGTGGAGAAAGAATAGGCTGCCAGACTGGAAAGAAAAATCCTTAAAGGAATTTTTACATTCATGGCAAAGTGATGGGGCAAATACTTAACTCTTCTGTCTTATCTACACAGATAAGGCATACGTAGCTACATGTAATCCTATTGATGTCAGAAAATAAAGTTCACAATACCCACCTCTTTGTTTTTCATCCCTGTTCTTTAGAGAAAGGAGCCAAAGAATGTGTACAATAAAATCTCTACTGCAGAAGTTAGAAGTATTACTGCTCCGCAATGTACTGTAACAATCAAAGAGCCACAGTGCTCCCCTCTCTACCATGACCCGAGTCTTTCTGTGAGATGCACGTGTGCTTGAGCAGGGTGCAGACCCTCCCTGGACACAGGCCGCTCAGAGGGACTGATCACGGCTTACATATTTCATAATCTTAAAGATCTGAAAGTGTCACTGAGCTGAAATGACATAAACTACATTTTGCTTTATGACATAAACACGCAAACTATAAAGATACTTATGAACTATATAAATACTTGTTTTATTTATTTTTGTGTTTAAATTTAAAATAATCAAGAATGGAAAATTATCTTTTAGGTTAGGAAAATTATACTACCAAGTAGTTAAATCACTGCAGTCAAGATATTCCAAAGTGCTAAAATTTTCATTTAAAAATATCCCAGTGTCCTTAAGAGATTTAGTAACTATATTAAGATTAACCTAAGAAAATACATCAAATAATAATTGCTTTATTTTCATTATCAGAAATGCACAAAAACAATATAAATCTGTATTGATGAACACAGAGATTAGACAACAATAAGAGGAAAACACTAGTTATAAAATACTTTGTACAGTATTGCTCTGTAAAAAGATGGCCACTGTTGAGCTATGACTATCTTCACGTGCAAAGAAAACACATCAGAAGGCTGTATGTCGTAAAATGATAGCAGTGGTTTATCTGAACACGGAGAGACTACATGATTTCTTCTTCTTTAAATTCTCCAGGTCTTTCTGAATTTTATTTACAATTAGCATCATTACTTTTATCAAAAAACAATAAGCAACCTACTTCATGAAGGGAAAAAGTCAAAATCTTTTAGCAAGAAATGAAGCTGCTATTCTCATTTATGCACACATAATCTTAATGACGAAACACTGTAACCACTGACTGGAAGCAGGATTACCCACAGGCAAAATGAGGCCTGGTTTTACCTTGAACATTTTCATATATCCTTTTGAAGCATTTTCTTCATACATATAAAAATCAAACATTCTCCTTGCATATTTCTTCTATACCTAGGTATACACACATATACATACCTGAGAGCATTTAGCAGACCTTCTACACTATTAGGAGGTTGGTCCTTAAGAACTTTGATACAACCTTTCATCTAAGGAGAAAAGAAAACGGAAAAGGTAAAATATTTGCTTTCCATATCAATAAAATAAAATCAGGACAAATACTGAACTTGAAAGATTACATACCAGAAATATCAAATTACTCATTCTTAGAATGGGGATAAAAGAAAACAGAAAAAAAAAACTCTAAGAAGTATCATTTTTTCAGTTCGTCAGTGAACAAAACTCCTTGAGAACCAAATCAAAGTATCACCAACATTAATGAAAAACAAAGGATTTTTTGCCAAGGGGCAACTTCCTTGTTAAGCAGCAACTTAAATATGCTAGCAAGGAAAAGATGAGCTTTCCAGGTGAAGCAGCCCGTGACATGCAGATGACAGACAGGAATCTTTTAGGGCTGAAAGGAATCAGAACTGTGAAAGCCAGGATGACTCATCTGAAACTGATGGGGGACTTGTTACAGGATACTAAAAAAGGGAAGAACTCAAGGCATTTACGGAAGATTAGCCTGGTAGGTTTAACCTCCTGTTCTACCATTTTCTACCAATTCTATTACTTAATTTCCTAAAACCCAGGGGCTCTGTTAGTGAGAGGGAGGTAATACCTACATTCTAGTATTTTCGGTTACAGGCAAGAACAGAGGTAAAATCCCTGGACACAGTAACTGCATGGTAAGGCTAACTCACTTTTATCTTTATAGGATAGATGTGCACGAAGGTACAAAGATTGACTGGCAATCTATATCGAGATCCAAAGTGCTAAGAGCCTGAACTAGCTATGTAAGGGAAACTAGCCGACCATTCTCACCAAACACTAGTTACAATGCCGATGGACAGCGAGAGGGTGATGAAAGAAACTACAAAATAAAGCAACCAGAACATGACTTCACTTCTCAACTCATCAAGAGACAAGAAAAGGAGAAATCTGGCTACAGCCACAACTTACTATGAATGGGTAGAGAGGAGAAAATATGTAAAATCTTCCACTTTTCCAATGGAGCACCACTTTTTGTATACACTTTGAAATAAATCTTTTACTTAAAGTAGCTTTTAGCCAAAGAAATTAGACACAATTAGACAATTCCTTCTAATTGTCTATACTGCCAAATATGTAGAAGGATCCTACAAGGAGATACTCCACAATGTAGTTATCCTTTAATCATATAACTCAACCAACCAGCTATCAAAAATATGACAAGAAACAGAAAATGAAAATCTACCATCATCACAAACTATAATGGAGTTCTGTGAGAGTCCGGCCTGCTAGTTCTTTAAATAAAAAAAGCCTATGATTTTCATATTAAAAAATATTTGAAATTATACAAAACAATATATAACTTACATCAATTTTGGACGTTTTGGCAAATGCTCCCACTGGATGTACGTGGTCATAGAGTATTATGACACCCACCATTACCCTCAAGCAGAATGATACTGTCTCTTCATTTGTAAATCTGCTTCTGTATTCTCTGGAGGGTAGAAAAGATGTGGATGGATAAGA
This sequence comes from Hystrix cristata, assembly GCA_004026905.1. Lineage (NCBI taxonomy): Eukaryota > Metazoa > Chordata > Mammalia > Rodentia > Hystricidae > Hystrix > Hystrix cristata. The sequence goes on from PVJO010007610.1 coordinate 40,259, forward strand.
ACATCACAAAGCTCTTTAATGAGTTGATTCCACTTTCAGCTCATATCTACCTACTCCTTCAGTCTCTAAAAGGGATGCTAACATTATGCACCTTCTCCACACTAAGGAAAAAAGGTCACTAGCTTAATAGAGCAGGTAGGTTTGATATTTTAGGGGCTATGTTGGTTTAAACACATTACTGTAGTGCTCATTTTGAATTTTACTAAAATTCGATCATATTCTTTTCTCATTTGGGAAACAGAGAAAGAGAACTTTTACCTATGTAGAATGCAGTGTGGCACAGCAGAAGGGGGCCCAGATGAAAGCCAAGAACACTCACACTGACATGTGAGTAGGGCTGGCCATCGTGTTCAAGGCCCTTCACCTCCCAGGACCTCATTTCCTTACTTGAGGATAAGAATGGTGACAGCTGCCATCCACTTAATGAGGTTTTCCACACGGAAGAAAAAGAGTACTTGGAAAATAAGAAGTACCACAAAAAAACAAGCCACCACATATTACTCAAGAATCCAAAAGGGCTTCTCAGTTTATTGACAGGAAAATATACATGGTGGTATAGATCACAAATGCTTTAGAGAGAGGTGACACTCAGAAGAAAATTCAGGATCATGTTGAAAAATAAAGGAACTAAAAGCAAGAAAGGGATAAACACCAAAGTAACTCTGGCCTTTTGGCAAAATGGCAAGGGTCTTTAATAAAAGAAGGAAAAAGGGTATTTATAATTAGCATAACTAAAGATCTTCCCTGACCCCCTTCCCTACCCAAAAGAATATCACACAATTCCTGCTCTGGAGAGAGACTACTGAATTAGTCTCACTGATGTGATGCACCTGGAAACCATCCCCATGCTTAATCAAATATTCAGCTGCGAAGTTATCTGAATTTTGTTCTTATGTGCATATTTAACGGTTAGGCTATACTTAATCCCTACTTTCCAAATAAGACATGTTCATAACTGGGAATGTTTTGAAATATCAATTTATCTCAACAGTAGTGTTAAAGTGACAAAGGTCACTATAATACTCACGGTGTTTCTAGCATGACTCTGCATACACTAGCCATGGTGCTTAAACAGTCGGTGGTATTTTCTATTGGTAAGTTTTTATTCTGTAAGTGCATGGAGAAAAAAAAAGTAAGAAAATTAAGAATATTCAAAGTTAGCATTCTGTGAACAATTAGTAACTTTATAATGTGACTCCTAATTTTCTAAATAATGCCCTAGATTCTAACTGCTGTTCTGAGCAAAATAGTGCAAAATAGCCAGGATCCTGCTGTCCCAAGAAGTGCTGACACGCCAGGTGCATGAGAAGGGGACCATCGTGCCCACACAGGGCAGAGCTGTGAGGCCTTTCTTGAAGGCCACATGGCACCTGGATTTTATTTTAAGGGTATAGAAATCACTGGAAATGTTTTAAGCAGAGGAGGGAGGAAATGTGGTTATGTTTTAACGTTACTTTGCTGCTCTACCGAGACAGTACAGCAGGAAGGGCAAGAGTGGAAGAAGCAGAATAGTAAGAACACGAATGCAGTGGTCCAGATGAGAGGGTAGTGGTCTGGTATGAATAGGTAGTAAGAGTAGGGGTTACATTTTCAGATTCACAGTATGTTTTGGAAGGAAAGCCAAAAAAACTACTTAATGAAGTAGATGTAGGAAGTAAGGTGAAGGAAGAAATTTGAAATGATAACACTTAATTTTTAAATTTTATTTTATTTTCAGTACACTGGTACTATTAAAACTGAGGGAAAAAAACTGGAGAAAGGACAGGGTTGGAAAAAACAACTAGAAGTCCAATTAGGCCATGTACGTGTGCTCTGGACAGAGAGTGCAAATAGGCACATAGATGTGCATCTGAGAATCTAAGGCGAAGGCCAACATTTAGTGCCTGCATCTGGGGACCCAGCTTACAGAGAGGACTAGAGTGCTGGGCTATGTCAAGGTCATCATCCGAAACAGGTGGAAGAGCATCAGTGCAAACCTTGAACCCTGGACAGCACTTACCTCTGATACGAACTTGGTCGTAGCGTCACTCAAAGTTTTCAGCATTGGGGTTGCCTCAGCGTAAAACAAAGACATTCGATTTGCCAATTCATTATTCACTTCATTTTCTCCTTCTGCCTGCATAGAAAGTTTGAGTGCCAAGTATTAGCCCATCGATTACTAAATATGATATTTATATTTACAAAAGGACCATGACAGTACTTACCGCATTAATGCTTATTAAACTAATCCAGTAAATATCCTAAATAAATTACATTTTGGACCTTCATATGCACATAATAAAATATTCTTTAAAAATAAGATTAGAAATGATATTAAGCAATTTTTAAAAAAGATTAATCTCTAAAATATTTTAAATGCTGTTAAGGAATAAAATAAAACCATGGTAGATTTCTTACTACATACAAGAGGCTGTTCTAAATGTGATGAAGGACAGAGAGATGATTATGACACTGCACCCTGTCCTCCATTATGAACATACCAGTGCCTCACACAACACCACAATGAAATGCTAACAGGCACTGACAGAGAAAGGAGTGAGAAAAGGACTGTTACATTAGAAGAAACTGAGGACTCATGGAAGAATTAGGCTGTTCCAGGTGATGATGGATAGATGAGCAAGGTATTCCTATACAGCAAGGAGGAAAGCATATACTTTCAAATGACTCCAGGGAGTGTATCTCAGCATATTCAGTGTAAAAGGGGGCAGCAATTATCAAAAGATTAAGCTGGGGTCAGACTGTGGAATGGCTTCAAATGCTAGCTTAAATTCATATTTTCCTTCCAAATAGAATGGTAAGCCATTTGGTGTGTCAGAAAAAGGGAATGACAAGTCAATTTTCTAAAGAAAACTAACCCATGATGGAAGGAAGATTGTACCACAAAGGAAAAGGGACTGTAGAAAATAAGTTATGCTGCTACAGAATGACTGTCCCAAAGAGGTGGGAATTGGGTTCTCAACTGGAATAGAAGTAGATGAAAAGGAAGGCTGGGGAAGAAATCTGACAGGTATCTCACCGGAAATAGTTGGCATTATCTGCAATTATTGATTCTGAATGACGGTACAAAAATGTCCTCGGCTTTGAGCAATGGCAAGGATAACTATACTAAAAAAGTGGGTACAATCACTTCTTGGCCTTTCGGCAAAGATCAAGTGTAAAAGACTGGGTGTTTTGTTTTTATTATACTTGGTGGATATTTTTAAGGCAGAAAAGGAGGTCAGCTCTACGCTAGGAATTGATCTATGTAAAATCAAACTGACGCAAATAACAAACATTTCATGAAGAAAAATCTTTACTTCCAATTCAGCGCCAATCTTACGAAAACCACTATTTTCAGTGAAAAAAGTAAAAGGCTCCTTTGGAAGTTTTTTTAATTCCTCATGCTACTAACCACTCCATACACTGTTAAAAGTATTTCTCTATTGGCTGGGGATTTGGCTCAGTGGTTAGAGTGCTTGTCTTGCAAGCACAAGGCCGAGTTCTATCCCCAGTACTAAAGAAAAAAAAAGTGTTTCTCTATTAATCCACCTACTTGAGACTAGGGTTGATCTTTGAAATTTTACCACTTTTCACATCAATTAGCTCAAAGTAGGTCCTCAAAACATACAGAAAAAACAAGATGTTCTTCCTATGTACCAGATGTTACCTCTGGTACTCAACTCCTTAGAAGGAGGGAAGAGTACAACAGGAGCTTAGGAGGAGGACAGCAAGAGATCAACAGGCCTTAAGAAACCAGAAGAGAAGCTGTGCCAGCCAAGGAACAGACCCTGAAGCCATTTTCTTGTGAGCTGTAATTAGCACAGACATGCTGATAGTCCAGGACCTCATTCTCCCCTTGACAACATCAGTTATTTCTCTTATTATTTCTCTCCAGGATTCTTTAGTTCTAAAAACATAGTGACCAAAAAAACAAAAACAAAAACATAACCACTAACTAAAAAAGATTTCTATACAATTAAAATGAGAATACAACAGAAAGGGTTACAGTATCAATGTTACAAAACAGAAAGCAATCTTATTGAAGTAGTCATGGGAATTTTAAAGTCTGCGAGGAGAAACAGATAAACCCCATAGAGTCTGTTATAGTTTGCTCTCTCCTCCCACAGCTCAAGTTGTCCATAATTACTAACTTTAATACTAGCTTTATCATCTGAACGGATGGGTGAAAGATTAAACAAATGAAAGAATAAAATGAAGAGTGGAGTTATTCTTACCACACCCCTAATTCAAGGCACTAACTTACTGGAACATTATTAATCCTCATACGACTCAACGTTCTTCTGTAGTAGCTGAAATCATTCTGTATGGCAGGATTTGTCATCTAAAGAAGGTATTTATGAAAGAAAAACATGTTATGAGTCAAAAGCTAATGTAACAAGTCAAAAACCTACTATATATAGTTTTAACTAGTTATGCATTATTCTCAGTTTTTAGTCATTTTAAATACAAATTTAGTATCACCTAAGAAAGCTTAGAACACTGTATTCAGTCCTTCCTGAGCATATAAAATCATACAGACTGTTTTTCATTCATGGGCAGTGTATTTTTTTTCCTTTTCAGTATTTTCAGGTAATATACCGAAAATTTGTTTACCAAAAAAACAGGTATTAGCAAACAAAACCAAAAAGGAATGCAGAGGTGCTTGTTTTGAGTAAAAGTATGTGTGTTATATGTCAGGGCAATCCTCAAGCAGACCAAAATTTTATATAAATATCATTTGTACTCAAAGTATTAAAGAGAATTAACAACTGTCTACGATACAATCACAAAACATCAAAGTTGGGAATTCAGCTCTTCTATTTTCTAGACTAGGTACTCAAATTACTGAAAAATCAAAGGACACACCCAAGATCTCATAATTAATTACTGCACTAGAGCCTAAATTGAACTCAGGTCTCCTGATACGAATCCAATACTTATTCCTTTACACACACCCCTTCTAGCAGTGTATTTATATGTGAAAGTATTACACTATAAAGAGCACCGGAAGGGGAGAAAGGAAGCAAGTGGTAGCATATGGGGAGGGAAAAGGGCAACACAAGTTTTAAAAACAATTTTATACAAAAAATGTTGAAAAAACTGGGAACGAACAGAAAAGAAAAGAAAAATAGAAAAGAAGCTCAATATTACTGTTTCAGTGGTTTTAAAAATGAAGACCAAATACTGGGTGATTTGCCATTTGCCATATATTAAAAGAGACTTCGTATTTTTCAAATCCAGTTTGTCACTTTTGCTAATGTCCAGCAGACATTGTGTAAGTACATTTTAACAAGGTTTCCAGGTTTTTCTTCCTAGTAATTATTGAGATGAATGATTTCTGGAACAACAGGGGCCAGCTGAAAATTATACCTTCAGTTCATCAAAGCGGAGTGTGAAGTGAAGAATTTCTGCAAATTGTTTTGCAAGAGCCTGCTCTCGCTCGAGATGCTGGGTGGGAGAATATGGGGTACTGGTCAAGGCTCCCAGAAGGCCTCTTAATGCAGCTTCTAACAAAAATAAGATTAAAAACATTAAGTTGTTTGCAACTCTGGTATTTGTATATTAAAGATTGGTCAATTCACAAACGTTTTAATTTCAATCTCCAAAAAAGTCTCTTTAAAAAAAGATGCTCTACATAAAATCAAACCAATAAATGAAGTTAAAATTTTGCCATTGTTAATGTATTACATACATTCAAATTGAACATTGTTTAATATGCTAAAAACCTTAAAGTGACTAATTCCATTTTAAAATTTTGTAAACCCAGATTCAAAATGCAGAAGGTGAATTTGGAGCAAACACTATAATCAAAGGCCAACTTTTATATTACTTCCATCATTCCACATGGTGTGGAATTTGGTTTTAAGAAGTGGTAACTTCTACCTATAACTCTGAGTAACCTCTTCACCGGCAATGTGTTCACATAGTGAAATCTGTACGTGGCCACGACTGAGGTACCACCTTCATACCTTGAATATGCCACTCATTTAGAAACACAGACTTTTTTTTAAACTAATAAGAAGAATAAAAAAATCTAGTTGAATAAGCTTCCTAAGGATTTTTGGATGTGGCATCTCAGGTCCATCATAAAAATTTTTTAATTCTAATAAGCAAATTAGTTGCTTTGAAATAACTCTGGTTTGGAATATGAGACTAACACCGTGTTTAAAAATGGAAATACTGGTATTTCAAAAAGAATCATAGAACATAAACTATTTACTGGTTACAGGATCAGAAAACAATGCTAAAAAAAGAAAAAAGAAAAAGAAAACAATGCTAGATTCTAGTTAAAAAAAATCAAGAGCTTACAGAGTTAAGTGGTAACACAACACTAATAAAAGTGAAAATAATAAGTATTAATAAGTTAATAAGTTTATGTCTAATTATCAGCCCTTAACTTAAAAAAATACCAGCTCTACTATTTATGAAGATCTAATTATGAGTCAACAACCATACTGTGCATTTAACACAGGTTTCTCATTTAACTTACATTGTTATCGATGAAGGGCATTACAACAAAACTGAGTTCAAAAAGAGCTTAGAACCCAAGAATATAGTTAGTAAATGCCAGATGTTTCTGATTCCTAAGTCCACCATAATAAACTGACCCCCAGATAAAGCAACATTCTACCTAGCACTCTGCAACCTTCTAAAATACACACTGATTACTACCAATGGTAGCTACTTCTTATGTATCTATAATGCACCAGGTACTGTACTGAACTGGACATTTCAGACATTACTCCTCATCATATGGTAACTCCAGATGATACCATTACCCTCTTTTTCAGTAAATCAGAAAACCTGCTGACTTTGCACCAGATCCTGGGGAAATAGATGAAGATACCATGCCCACAGATAGCCTTACTATGTAGGAGAAAGACAAATGATCACAGATGTGATGTGTGCTGTAAAAGAGTATATGATACAGTAGAAAGAAAAGTAAAGTAGAAAGAAACACAAATGGTGCCTCACCTCACTGAAGGCTCCCCGAATAAGTGACACTGGGCTGAGACTAGAATGTGAGCTAAGGATGAGCAGGAGTTTGCAGATAAACAGGGCAGGGAGCCAGGTCCTGAACTGAAAACAGCATGATACAGGTGAGAAACAGCAAGAAGACCAGTAAGTGCAGAATAGAGGAAAAGAAAGGAAGTAACCAAAGACTAAGACAAAATGCATTATCTTGTATGTACCAACTAAACACTTTGATCTTGTCATCCTGATGTCCCTGGAGAAACCATTTAAGCAGGGTAGCGACATCAGGTTAGTACTTTAAAACCTCATTTTGTCTTCAGTGGAGACTGGACTCTAAGGTATGGGTGACTTACGGAGGTATAAGAGTTGATATGAATTAAGAGGAAAAACACTTCTGGTTCTTCAGAAAAAAGTTTGCTTCTCTCAAGATTCATTCCACATTTCAGTGTTAATGTACATGGAAGCAAAGTCTGAGAGACAGGAGAACAACAAAAACTATCATAAAAAAGAAAGTGTTATAGGATGTTAAAGAGAAAAGCAAATGTGTAACTGCCTAGAGATGATTAAGCCTCAGGGTTAATTTCAGCCTTTCAAGGGCTCTACACTTCAAGGAGTGGAAGTAGGGCACTTGGCTGAGGTGGGATGGCCAGTGACTGGAACTACAGAACTCCTGTCCAGGAAAGGCTAAAGGTTTCCATGGCAGAACTACTAGAAAAGGGAAACTCAAAATGTAAGACTGCTTATCTGCCTTGAAAGCCACTGGCTCCACTTCTCACTCTATAGGCTGGTATAGTGCTGGTTCAAGATCATCCTACTGGCCTAAATGCCCAGACTTGAGAGAGAAATCAGAAACAAAGGATCCCATAGAAGGTGGCTGAGTTGGAAAGAAAAAGAGGTCAAAGTAGAGATGATTTAGGGACTCTGAGGAAGCTCAAAGCAAGCCATGTAGTTATGATTTTAGAAAAAACAGATGACAGAAGGAAACTAATTGTCTGCTAATCTTTAAATTCTAAAATACAAGGGGTAGGCAGCTGACCCCACAGTAGGAATCAAAGCTAAACAATGACGTTACAAGGAAAAGATAACTGGAAAGAATAATGAAGACAAACCCTTTCACAGGCTAGAACAAGTGAGGGGAACAATAAGTGAGATAACAAGAGGAAGACTCTGCAAAGATTTCCCTTCAGAAGATACACAGCCTTCTAGTCTCACCAACTGCCATCTCAAACACCAGCCTTTGAGTCCTCAGAAGAAAACCCAAAGGATGTGGACAAGGGAGGCCTGAGGATGGTCAACAAACATGGCCACAATTACTATGGGCACTTATAAACTTTTAAATCAGTTTTGATAAATTTAGCCCAGTGAAAAGAATACAATGTATTAGATAGACTTGCTCATTCTAGCTCCAGGAGGCAGTATCTAAAATGGGCCCTTGGAACAGAAGGGAGACTGAGGCAAGACAAACCCTACTGTCTGACCACAGGACTTTCCCACAGACTGATGGTGCAGCAGGAATGGCTCTAAAGCCTCAGACCAAAACAAGCAAGTATAAGCAAGCTCCTCAGGCTAGCCTGATTAAACCCTGTCACAAAAGCTCAGTATCTTCCAAATTAGTCAGGTGACATCTCCCTTGTCCCTCTATAACTATGCAAACCACAGGAAGTAGCTCACATGTCTGCTGGACACTGTCGCAGTTGTGCTGCTGTGTGCTTACTGTGCACTGCAATGGTTACCACCTGGAGGAGGGAGGCGGGCAGGAGATGGTGGAGCTGAAAGGTCAATTAGCAACAGGAGATGGAGGGCAAGACGGAATTCTGCTCACATCTGATGATGACACAGGGTTTGGATGGATTCTATTCTGACAATCCAGTGAAGTCTGCATAGTAGCTCTTCTCTTCTCATCATAGATGACTCTACCCAACCCTCCCTCTTCCATTTCGTAACTCCTCTTTCAGTTCACTCCATGCATCCCCTACATCCCAGCTGCTGCACTGTACTGCACCACCATTTTAAAGTAACTGTATAAGTAAAAAGTTTATTTACAGTATTTTCCTGTGTGTGTTTGGTTTTTTTAAGCTTTACATCGTGCATTTGTGTCAAAGATGTATAAGACTCACTTTCTTGGACTTAGAAACAAATCAGACTTTCTCTCAGAATGGAACTTGTTTGTAAGTCAGAGACTTACTGTATTTGATATATCAAATATGTGTATCCGTTAATACATCACTCAGACATTCAACAAATATTAAGTGCGCCTCTATCATAAGCAAGTAGGGCAATGCATCCTTTTAGCAAGGAAACTAGAAAGTTACTAAGAAATAAGAGTAATTTATTAGATCCTGATTTGTACTTTACTCACAATGTTACAGAAGCCTCTAGAACACAATAATGAAGGTCCAAGTCTCCAGAATGGCAGCAGGAAGAGTGACAGCTGTGTTAGAATACCTCTCCACCAAAATGGACTACACACACCACGAGACTGATTAATCCAATGGGTAAAATGTAGGAAAGCATTTCAGTCCAAATAGTTCGCCCTATTTTCCAATTATTCCTTTATCACTGACACATGCTAACAGACCAAGATAGCTTCAGTAGAAATCCAAGCCTTCTAAAACACTTTAACTACAAATACAGCTAGACACTAACAGCGTAAGCAAACTCTTAACATTAGTAGTCAAGACTACCAAGATTAAAAGCTGTAGGTTGACAGGTTACAGAGAGTTACAAAGCTACAGACTACACAGATAACTGACTGAAAAGCAAATACTGTAAAAGAACTGTCACACTTTAAAAAATTACAATGCAACTCTCATTTACAGTAAGTTAAAGATAACATAAATATTTCTATTCCAATTTCTATTTTACATTTAATAACCCATTTTGGGGTCCCTGAGTTATTAAAATTTCTGTCTTTAAAAATCATATGGCGAAGGATTTACTATAGAGCTTGACACAAATTCTACCAAGTAGTTTCTAATACTAAGATTCTTTAGCATACAAAAAAAAAAAAATCAAAGAGCTTTCCTTGTGGAAACTTATAATTTGCAAGAAAATGTTGTAATTCAAGGGTTGATACAGATGATACCCAGATTACACTCTTTGATTATGACCTAGTTACATCAAATATTCAGCACAGCAAACATGAAACAGTTTAAATAACTTCTGACCTTAATAATAGATGTTTTTCACTACAGTAGTCAAAATTACAAAACATTCAACTTACCTAACCTCTGAGAAAATTCATAAAATTTCTTTAATTTGCCTACTAATGGAACAACAGCACCCCATGCCTTCTCTTGCAACTTCTCATCTGCTGGATGCTGGATTGCCTTTAAAATCCAAAGAATAAAAATAGTTACGATTTTTAAACATCAAAATACTACCATTTTTACATCAAAATACAGGTTTTAGCAAATGTAGGAAACCCTCTTAGTATTTCTTCAAAAGGAAACTAAAAAAGTTTGCCAATAAATGACAATGACAACTCTGGGAACAGGTTAAGAAATAACCAATGATTCAATTTCCGTGGTCTAAATTAGCTCTAAGAAACCTAGCAAACACTTAGAACCTTAATAAACCTGAAAAATATGATTCAGAGATTGTCACACAGGCTTATTGCCTGTAACTAAAATTCTATTACGGATTTCACATTTTCTCAGGCTTTCCTCAACAGGATGATAAACTGGTTTGAAATCTGAAAGAGTTTTTTAAAAACAAGATAATCTGGAGAGCCTCAATATAAACACAAATATGCCTTTTTCTCCTCCAGTCTTACAAGCCATTAGGCAATCTTTTCTGAATACCAAGGTTTATTCCAAATAAACATTTTCTTGCTTTTATCTTTCTTTTTTTTCCTTTTACATCTTTTATTGACTTTTTATTTTTTTATCTTTTTTAATTTTTTTATCTTTCTTTTTGACTACAGATGTTTTCTTAATCTTTTCAGAACATAATGCTTTGCTTTCTCTAACATCTTAAAAAAAACTTGAACACACCATCTGAAGTTGAAATTCTTAATCAAGGTAGAGGCCTGCTTATAAACATCATCAGGAGGACCTAACACGTTTAGATTTTCCCAAGACATCACCACTGACTCTGTACACGAGAAAAAAAAAATCAAGAAAAAAAAATTGAACCTAGGGAGAGTTAAAGGATGCTGTAAATAAATTAGCTATAAACTAAATAAATGGGTCATAAATTGCTTAAGCAATTTACACATGTGACAGTATTTTCTTAATTTTTAATAGAAATCTTTGAATGCTTAAATCTAATAGAAGTCTGAAATCACTCTTACTTATATGATTACCTAGAAATATTGTAATATTAAAGAAAATCTGACATCACACCATGTAACACTCCTAACATGTCAAACAGTCTTTGATGTTAAGGAAAAACTCCTTCTAACCTCAAGCACAGGCTTAGAAATTGTTTTATATCAAGTAGTAGAAATTTATTTTACTTATTATTGAAGAAATAAAGAGATGGAAATTAAAATTTCATTTACTTCTTGTGAGAAGCCCTTCCAACTCTTTTTGTAAGGGGTCTAGAAATTATTTGCTAAGGATCAGCTCATTCTCACAATATGAAAATGAAAATGCTCCAGGAAATGACATCCATTTTCTTAAGTGCGGAGACTATTTCCCTGGTGCTGCCTTGCCGGAATGTGGAGCTGAGGACACTGGTGCTCTTTCAAGACAAGCGTTTTAGGGTTTTCCTTGAGTTTCTGATTCCCTCCCGTTTCAAGTCAGTTTCTGTGCTGTTAGGCTAAGGTTTCTGGTTAACACCCATTATTAGTTCAACATGCACAAGAGCACTCAGTAAATTTTAGTGGTGAGTTACCATGGAGCAGACACTGTAACTCATTTTCCAAAGTGTTAAAACTTGTTATGGACATAGCCCAACATTACCAGAAAAGTACTTACTGCATTCCCCAGTTCTTTATCCGGGAGAATAGGGTATGCTAACTTTACAAATTCTATCTTTATTCACATATTTTAAACCATGTTTAATAAATGCTATTTTATATATTATTTCTACATCATTAACATACTAAGAGCAAGAAAGTCTCAGTTTTTGTTAGTTGTGTTTCAAGCACTGTGCTGTGTTGTTTACAAGAATAATTTAATTTTTATCTTCACAATAACTTTGAATTGCTTCTACATTTTTACTACAGTGAGTAAGGGACCCACAAAGGTCTTTTACACTCATACTTCCTCTTGAATTATAGTTGAGTTATACAGGAATATATTTCCTAAGATATAAGTACCGGTTACAAGAGTACATAACCTTAAGAGTTCTTATTTTACAAATTATTTATTATTCAGCTTTTATTTGTACCTTCTTTTAATTCAAACTGATTTTCTACTATTCACCTACATATCAGCATGCATTTCTCAATGAACATTTCTTCAAATGTTCAAACTGATAATATATTTGTCTCCTATTTATAGATTTATATTCAGCTGGGATTTTTTTTTTCAGTTTTCTAGCTTGTATATTTTATTTACCTACTTCCCTGACCTTAATTCCTTTTAAAAAAATTTCTACCACTGAACTGTATATCCAGCCCTTTTTAAATTTTGAGACAGGGGTCCCCTAAATTGTCCAGGATGGCCTGGAATTGCAATCCTCCTGCCTCAGCCTCCCGAGCAGCTGGAGTTACAGGCATGTCCCACACACTCAGCCCTTCTGCCTTACACTAAATATCCAGTCAGCCACCACAAACCTCTCCAACTGTCACCTTTTAGAGTCTGCACTTCGCTCTGACTTCACTAGTACCCCAAATCTCAGAAGGGAAATTAAGCTGAACAGGGACTGTGAGCCCAAAACCCTGGTCCTCGATGGCCCCTGTACTATTTATGACTGAGAGTAACAGAAGCAGAGAGTGGAGAAACAGAATGCGAGCACTCCCTCAGGAAATACGGTAACAAGAAAAAGATGAACATTCAGAGGTTAGGCAATTTCTTTGAGTATTACAGAACAGCTGTATGTGCGAGAAGAAACCAGTAAAAGAGAAAAGATAGCAAACATAATTAAGAGGAATAATTCATACGGTAACGTTCCAGAACGGGATGGAGAATAAAGGTAAAGACATTAGTCTTAGTGAAAGTAGGGGCAAAACAGCTTCTGAAAAATACAAGAAATGGAAAAGGAGAGGACTAAAACCCTGGATGAACTCAGAGATTTGGCGAGGAAAGCAGAGGGACAGCAAACCTCACACTTTCCTTGTGGTGAAAGTCACTGGAGAGAAGGGAGGAGGAGGTGGAGAGACCAACTGCCTGGATGAGTTCAACTTTCTCCTAGGAAGCTCAGGTCTAGAAAAATAGACTGATGGAACAAAGTCACAGAGAGTTAGGCTCTTCTCCCTTTTCCCCAGCTAAAAAAGTATAAACAGTTCCCACAAAAAATGTAAACTTCAAGTGTTACAGCAACCAATAATAAATATTTAATGTAAATTACATATTTATGAACACTATTTTCCTCTTACTCTTGTAACTCTGCAACCACTTTTGAAATAATGCCAAATGATATTCCTTCAAATTTACTTAATATGAAATGGAAAATTCTAAAGTTTAGAAAATAAAGATTAAAAACACGCGAAGCTGGGTGTGGTGGCGCACGTCTATAATCCCAGCACTTGGGAGGCAGAGGCAGGAGGATCACCACCACCAGTTTGAGGCCAGCCCGGGCTACACAGTGAAATCAAGGCCAGCCTGAAAAAAAACAAGTGAGATGTGGTTAATTTTAGCTTTCTAGGAAGCGTGTAATCATGCTTTACCTCTCGTATTTCATGGCCAGCTCCTCTGTATGACTGCAAGTCCTCCAAGATGCCTTCGGCATCTTTCAATACTACATTCACCTGATTATAAATTTCCTTCTCAGACTCTGTAGGCTGGGCATCTAAACAGCAGGGAAGCACAAGAAAATTTACAGTGACATGAATTTTTAAAAACATATGTGTAACTCTATTAACAATCCAAATTTCCATAGAAGAGTTAACTTTGTACTTCTTAGAAAAGATCAATAATTTTTCTAAAACTCTACATTTGAATAATTAGCCTCAAATTTATAAAATTACAGAGAGGCAAAGAAACAGCAACTATTAGTATTTAACACTGTGGTTATAAATCATAACCTGATACAATAAACCAATCTGAGAATTAAAATTAAAAATGTTAATTCTGATATTCTTAATGGTCACATTTTATTATATTCATCACTATTATTACTGACTGTAAATCCATCAGTAATCACCTATTTTTAACGCAGCAGAAATGAAAAACTACTAAAATATCTTGTTCATCTACAGTTTCAGACTGACACTATTTTCCTAAGAGTTATTTTACTTTTAACAACTGTGTTTTAATAGAGAAAAAAGTAAAAACTTTTCAAAAGTTCTTTTTGGGGGAGTGCCAGGGATGGAACACAGGGCCCTGAGCTTGCTACGTAAGCACTGTACCACTGAGCTAAATCCCTAGCCCCTCAAAAGCAGTTTCTAGACACTCTCCTTTCTTAAGGATCATTTCAAATTGTCTTGGTAAATATGACCTCATAGGTTAAGAAAGGGAAGATACTGTCTATACATTCAAGACAAAATCAAGACAGCAGCACTGAACTCTGCTGCTGAACTCAAGGTCAAGATTCCTGTGCACAGGAGTTCATGATAGCTACAAAATCACTCCAGAATTCCTGAGACCCTTTACACTACAAAACAATTACAGAAATACTAAAGCAAAACTGAGTTCCCACATACTTGGTACTGAGTGAGAAAAAAACGAAGGAAGAGTTAGTTATAACCAGGGACACAGGCATATGGTCATTTTCACCACCTGTGGTGTAAGCCACAAAGCATATGCTAAAGGATGATGAAACCTGGATTTCTCTCTCCTAGATCTGAGGTAACAGAAACCCTATTTTTACTAACTTGTTCATTTGTTTCTCTAAGGACCAATGTTTTTTAATAATTTTTTTTATAAAAAGGGTATGGTTCCATAAGCAAAGAGTTTTTCATAAATCTTTCCAACTATACCACATTCAATACTACAGGTAAGGCATAATGCACTTAAAATGATAAACATGATTACTACAATGTTTTAGAGAAGAATTATGCTAGCAAGATTCTTCCATGTTAAGGTTATCTCTTATAGGGGGAAAGGAGGCAGTCTGTATTTGTAAGATGAATTAAGAATATTTCTGATAAATCTCATGGTCTCCTAAGTATATAAAACTAGTATCTAGACTTTCTATCTGTATACAATTCACCTCCCTACAAAAACAAAATATTTCCTTGAAAATTTTAAAGAAACGTTTATTATATGAAACTAGAAGTTATTTCGCACTTGGGTGAAGCCATATTTCAAGTCCATCTACCGAATCTGCCAACTACTCAAAAACAAAACATGTTTTAAAAATTAACAATTATAGTATTAAATTTAAAACTCAACATACATAAAGCAGTACTACAGCAATAATAAGGTAACATTCATGTGCAAAGCCAACTTTTAAAATTTGTGTTTATCAATGTTTCATTATTTTCCAAATTTCATTTCAGAAATTATTTTAAAAATACTATGACAAAATAATTACACAAAAGAGCCAACTGGAATATTAAATGACTGTTCAAAGCTACAAGAGCATGATTTGGAAAAAACGTTGTAGCTGAATGACTGGACTTTTAAAAATCAGAGTCCGTCATTTTAGCAATAATACCTTTTTCACATTTTAGCCAGAACACATTTTCCAAAGGTATAGTTAGGCACACAAAATAAGCACACCCATAACTTTTATACTTACACCAGATGCAGCAGAAAAAAAAAAGCTTTTTACATGCACAAGTGACAGTTTTATACTTTTCCATATGGATTTGTGGAACTACAGACATAACATCAATAGTAGACACACACTATAGTTTGAATTCCTGAAGTGGGAATTCATGACAAAGGACAATATTTTACCTATTATGTATCAAGAGGCATTTGTGAAGTTTGAAAACACTAAAATATGTATTCTGGTATGGTGACTAGTTTTTAACATAAAAATGTGACGCTGAGACTTACATACAAAAGAAACATTATCAAGTAGACTTAAATAGACCTTGTAAGTAGTTAATAGCTAGTGAAGGTTTAGTAAGTACCCAGAAATTTAAAAAAAAGGAGAAGATTCAAGTTTCAAGGGTTGAAAAAACACCCAGCACCACACCAATTAAGCATTTTTTAAACTGCCACAGGAAAGTTACATTTATAATTTTGAAAGCTGCTGAAGACTGCTGTAGAAATGAAGACAAACAAAATAGCAGACAAGTAAGCACTAATTTAATGAAAGCAAGACATGCAAAGGGGCAAAATACTAGGGAAGGAAAAGAGATTGTAAAACAAAGCTTTTTTCTTTTTTTTTTTCAAAAAATGATATATAATGTAACCAAGACTTGTCACTTTGATTTTTCAGAGCAAAGAATGGACTTTACTATTTCAAGAAAAAGGTATCACTTAGCCTGCTAACAAAATTACAAAATAATTTTATCTACTACTTTTCACTCAGGCTTAGTTTTTAAAAGTCATTCAAGGAAGTTAAGGCATGTTTCAGTTGCTCTTATTGTTTGAAGACAAAATTACATGTTTTAATAATTTCACACCAATTTCCTACAGAGTACAATATAGAAGAATTACTACAAATAACTGTTCAAAATCGAAGGTATTATAATAAAAAAATCAAGAAATTAGCTATGAAAGGAAAAAATAAAAAGCACATCAATATAAAAATAATTTTGTAAGAAGTTTTTCTGTTTAAATCTTACATTCATTTTGTTCAACAAATATTTGTACTCTATCTCTGTAAGTTTCATGAAGGCAGGGACCAAAATGTATATAATATACTACTACTTTAGTACATGAGCTCAGTATCTAGTGAATTTTCTAAAATAAGTACTTTTTAATGGATGAGAAAGCACAGACATAAGCCTCCAGCATGAATTAAAGGAAGCTATTAAGCATTTTGTTTTGATCTCTGAACAATATAGTCCTACATACTTTTATTTAAAAAAGTGTAATGCCACCAGAATAAAGTTATTTCCAAGTATACGTACAGCAAAAGCAATAGAAAGTATGCAAGAGATAAAATGAAAAAATGACTCAAGAGTGTGTACTGGTATTTTTACACGAAGATAGGAAACAAGCAATACATAAAGACATGAGGTAGAAATGTATGAGTCAATGGAAAGGCACTGTTAACAAAGAATCAGAAAAGGCAGATTTTATTTTTTCCTTTATGAATAACCACTTCTATTACTCTATTTTGATCTACCTTGATATAAGCAAGTGAACTTTAACAAATTGAATTTTTATCATTTAGAAAGTATTTTGTTAAGGCTGAAAAGGGACACAAAAACAAATGCCCCCCTTCTCCCACAAACCAGAATTTAGTGAGTTAATAGATGGAGTAGTCATCCAAACTAAAGATGTCACTGAAATGAACCACACATTAACAATGTTGTTCTTAAATAGCAGGAAATTTCAGGAACCAGGACAGGCTATTATGCGACACAGGTCCCCATTCAGTATTTTTTAATATTAGCATAACAGCTGCCAAATTTTATGGAGCAATTTTGGGCTTATATCTTAACTAAAGCATTATTAAATAAAATCAAAATAAAACCTTAACCCCTATCTATAGGTGTAATTGGGGAAATCCCTTACCTAGAATAAAGGAGGTTATGTTTCAATTAACTTGAAATGACATTTCATGCCTTCTTCAGAAGGTGCTGCTTCTTTGCAGTGTCCTCCACAATACTAGCTTGAAATATTCTAATTCAACACCCAATTTAAACACCACCATCAGAAAAGTCTTCTGTGATGATCCCAATCTATTCACTGTTCAGTTAATACCTTCTGATCAATATTTTGTATGTAAATTAAGCAAATAAATTTATGAGTCTGCATTTCCAACTATCTGACTAAGAGCGCCTTCAAAGCAGGGGCTATGTCTTATTACCTTTGCATCCCCAGCACCTACTGGCTGGCAGACAGGAAGCAAACTACAGATGTACATTAAACTGAAGTAAAAACAGAATGGGGACAGGGGTAGGTTAAGTGAGTAATAACTTTCCTTGAAGACAGTCATCATTTTATAAACTATGTAAGATTCCACTAAATTATGTTTCGAAGGCATTGAAATACTTAAATTGTATATAATCTGATGCAAAAAACCCATGTGTATTTGCATAGAATTATTTCTACACTGCCCAGTCATGAAGACATACTGGGCTAGATTTAAACAATTAGAATAATGGCGATAATATATCTAAATTATTCTGGTGACCTGCATATTGCTTCGAATCTAGAAATAAGCAATGTAGTATAAAACAGTTTAAGAGGAGATCTATCCAATAGGCCAAAGTCTCTGTGACAGCCTAACAATAAGGTAAGTTTTCATAAATGCTTTATTTCCAAAAAGAAGAAAAATATGCAAATGGATGAAAAAATTAAGAAAATACCAATGCTAGAATTAAAAGAAAACATATTTAAGACTCTAACCCTAACTTTCATCTGCTATGTAGTATGTCTTCACTAAATTTCATTTATAGTATATTAGTAAGGTCAAACCAAAAGTTCTACACTGGCTGACAAGAGACAAAAAGTATCATTTTAAAATTTATGCTGGGCATGGTGGCACATGCCTGTAATACTGGCACTTAAGAAGCTGAGGCAGAAGTATTGCAGAGAGTTGGAAGCCAGCCTGGGCTACACAGCAAGTTCAAAGCCAGCATGAACTATTATAGCGAGACCTTGTTTTAAAAAACAAACAAAAATAAATTTTGTATCTGCCTTTGAGAGTTAACACTTTATATGTAATTCTACAATACTGATTATTAGTCTTGTCAGCAATTTTAACCTCCTCCTCTCACTAAGTTAAATTTTAAGGACAATCCAAACTCCCAAAGACCAGAAAGCCAAGACCACATAACCTTTGAAACACTGTATTTAAATCTATGTTTTCCACTTGACCACAACATAATGCTGGGTTTATAAAAAGATCAAGTGCCAAGTCTTGAACAAGATCTTGACTATATCAGAGCCAAGATTCTGCAAATGTAAGAAATCTGAGACAAAGGAGGAAAAGGAGACAGAATAGAAAAATATACGAGACCAAGTTTGAAACAGATGCAAATAAACTAAAATACAGCTTTTTAAAGTAAGTTGCCTTGTCTGAAAGAAGAATCTTCGAGTCAGCAATCTGCTCAACATCCCCAAGCTGATTAAAATTCATGCTGAACATGCACTTAAAATAGCATTGTTAAATTGTTGAGAAGGGTCAAGAAAACTAGTATTTATTTACTACCATTTCCCCTCCCCCAAAATACAACAATTTAATATGGCCCTGATATTGAAGTTACTGCTCTCTACTAGCCTGCACACAGTACCCAAACTGTAACAGATCATCTATAGGAATGTTTAAAAGTAAAAAAATAATCAGAGACCACAAAGTATTCTGTAAAAAGAAGGCTACATAAATTGATGTTTTCAGATAGTGTTCTGATTTAAATTAAAAATATATAAATGATTCATAAAACAATGAATTGTTTAAAATCATAAAAACTAAAGTGTAGTGGAAAAGACGACTGTTGGAGCTTATTTTAAGAGATGGTTTGTTTTCTTCTTAAAATCAGAAAAGTCTTAAATTTAAAGTATTTAAAAATCTATTCAAATGTTTTCACCTCAGGTAAAAATGTAAAGAGAATCATATGATTAAAAACCTAAAAGTTCTCTCTTCACCCTTTCCTAACAATTTTCTGATAATCAGTTAAAATAGCAACATTCGCACCTAAAACACCAATTTAATATCATTTTTTCTCAATTTAACAACCAGACAAAAGCTAAAGCAATACAGTCAGCCAAAAAAGCAAAAGCTCTGCAGCATGCATCGAGGTCAATGACACTTACCTGCCACTCTCAGACCATATTACAATAGGTCATGCAACATAAAACAAACAGAAGGCAAATTACTTAAAGGTCTGTGAACCTATTGTTTTTCTTTTTATTTAGAGTTAGAAGAATGAATTCCTGAAATAAATACGTAAAATCGATTTTAACTTTTATATTATCTGCAAAGACTAAATAATTTAGGTTCACACTTACCTTTTAATATTATGCCCAAATTACTGAGCTCTGAATAGCCTTCATGAACAGATTTGTGTTTAAAATACTTTCATATACGCATACAGAATAATCAGAACGTAATCTTTTTTTCTCAACTTCAATACAATTTTTCCCAAATACTTCTATTAATAAATCTTGAAGTAGTATTTTTCCATTCCACCAAAATTTTTTCATTAAAATATTTTCATTACAGTACATATCAAATTATACCATCATTGCCAATTAAGAGATGTAAAATCTCTTATAAAAATTCAAACAAAGACATTTTATCACCATAATTTAAGCTATAAAATATGACTTCCAGTTCTAGAAGGCACTAGAAATTTCACTCAAACAATTCATAGCTCAGTCATGCAAAGCAGTTAAAAAGATGGCGAAGTGAAAACATTCATTTAGTGCAAGACAGACGCAGTCTACTGCAGGCAAAGAGAAATATATATAAAATCATCTTCTCACTTTCAAAATCAAGGAAAAAATTTGGCCCCTGCTCAAGGTCTGTGCATGTCAAAACTTTAAGAAGATTCCCCATGTTAAGGTACCTGTCAAGACAAGAATGAGAAAAGAGAAAATATCCCTTTATAAAAAAGAACATCTGAAATTTATTTTTTAAAAAATAGTAACAGGGAAAAAATGTTCATTAGGCCATGAATTCGTCCTTCAGGTTACCCAGACTGTGCTCTGGCAGACAGCAAACCGGGTTCTCAAGGTGTTGATATGTAGGACCTAGAGGTGAAATGTGGTTTTTCCTCTATATAATGACACAACTGTTGCTCTAATTCTTCTCAAAATTCTCCCAAGACAAATTTCATTAATGGCCTTATAATGAAAAATTCTTTAAGTATTCCAATAGTGCTAGTATTCTGAAAAAGAAATTTCTGATCAAGAATTATTCACATTTGATTTTGTTAGTATAACACTGTATATCTTTAACCAAATTTGGATCGGCAGTAATTTGTGAAGGTTATCTAAAGTATTGTTTTCAGATATGCAGCACGATTCTTGCTTTTTAAAAAAAATTATTGTAGGATTATAAGCAAACACTGTTTCGCATAGTCACTAAAGCATACTATTAGAATGTTCATCATAAGGCTACTTGCTTCATGGACTAATGAAAGGACAGCACTGGCTACAGACTGAACATGATTTTAGCAAATGAAAAACTAAAGAATTATAACGTATGATGGTGATGTTTGCCTACAGTTAAGAAAAAAATCATGCAACCTTTATTTGATCCCCATGTTTAATCAACAATTATTCTGGCTGGCCTTCACTGTGGTGTGAATATAATTAATCTTTCACCTTTACCATTATGCACCAGCTGTGAAGGGCTAAAGAGACTTACTTTCAAAGTCCAAGAAAAAATGTGCTGCATTGTGGTCTATGTCCCTGGTTAGCACCTTAATGAGATTACCCATGCCAGCAAACCTAAAAATAAAAATGGCAACATCATTTAGTTCCAGTAAAAAATTGTATGCAGAGGCCTGGGATTTGGCAAAGGCTGGCTTGTTCATAATTACCAACAGGTGCACGTTTATATGCTCTGGCATTAAAAATTTGGAACAACAAAAGCACATTTGGCTGAATTTATAACTCCTGTCCTTTTCCACATGTCAAAAAATTACATAAAGCAAGATGACAAAAAAGATTATATTTTTACATATAGCTTGCAATATTCACACTCAATTAATATCTACGTTAATGTTGTTCCTTAAAATTTTTGAGGTATATATTCTCAATTAAAATTAACAGTAAAACTAAATTTTTCAGTTAAGTAAATATCAAGACCATTAGTTTTAAATTAACAGGGATATTTTCCTTCTTGCTGAATCAAATCCTATTGGGAATACAAATAAGATAATATTCAAACCACATTTAACCATCAGACTAGAAGAAGTTATTAATTAATGACCCATTTAAAAAATTATCACACAAACCCCAGTATTTCTTACATTTTCCATGTAATCAAACTTTTATTATTTAACACTTAGATAATCAACTGCACATAGCTATACATGGTACGTACCTTAAAGTTAAACAAGCACTCAAGGAAATTACAACTTAGTAAGTTTACAGAAGCAGGGGAAAGTAAAAATAAGGCACTGGCATAAATCTTGCCAAGAATTTGCCGTAACTGCATTAGAATGGAGATGGAGGTGGTGTCACAGGAACTCAGGAAACCAGGTCCAAACCTGGGAGCTGGAGTGACAACAGGGAAGGCAAACTACACTATCAGAGCTGCCCATATGTCCCTCCCTCCAGATGCAGTACTTCTTCTCCAAAGACTAAGCTGCTGACATATGAAAATATAACAAAACACAAAGGCAATAATATTCTTATTAATGAAAGAAGATGACTTGTCACTCACCTCCATTACAAGAAGTCTCAAAGGAACTAACCCTGGGGGGGTCGCCTGCACTGTCCACCCCTTCCCCCACCTGCTCCCTGAAACGGCTTCAGTTCCTGTCAGCTTCCCAGCCAGTCCACAGATACATACATGAGACAATTACTTGTTTATAGAGACTGAAGTCAGATGGATAGAACATATTTCTTATAAAATGTTAAAGGAATCTAATTGATTCACAAGTATGATAAATACAGAATGGCCCGCTTTGTAAACAATACCTATCTTATATCGTTTTCTGATTTTGTATGATGTTTTTGCATAAGTACATTAGCTGTGATAATTCAATGGATTAGCTAAGGGAAGTATTTAATATTTCATTGTTATTATCTTATACAGTGTAAAAGTTTAATACTGAGCTTTTATATTTCAGGAAAAGATAAGCATTTTTCCTAAATTATCACATCCAAATTATCTCAACTGGTTACTAGATTTATTCATTAAGTTTCTAAAGGAATCATTTAAAAATAGAGTATTTCATAGCTTTAATTTTCAAAAGCTTTCCTAAATACAAGGAGTATTTTCCAAACATATATGTTCTCTCACTAGTAAGAAGTGAGACCAGATATACAAAAAGTTGTCTAGTGGTATCAAAACTGCCCACTACAGACAGAAAACATGCCATAGAAAAGAACTACAATCTGTTTTTAACAGGAAAAAAATGTTAAAAGTTTCATCGACAGTATCAAAACAGAATTCCAACTCTAACTCACTGGCGATTTGACTTTAAGGATAACAGTTACCTTCTTTGGGACTTGTCTTCTTGATTGGTTCAGCAAAGATATTTATACTACTGATTTTAAAGGGTTAGTAGGAGGGTTCAGTAAGATTAAGCACCGACTCTGCAGTGTCTTCACATACAGAAAGCAATTAAAATATGACAATTTTTAAAACTCCCAAAATCATAAAAATTACTCTTTAAAAACAATAATAGCTCTATTTTTTAAAAAACAAAACAGTCTTCAATTTATCCATGAGTTTCAATGCTCTAAATCAGAACTCCATCTAGCCCCACCTTTAGCCCATTTGTATTGAGAATACTGCTGAAATGCTGTCCTAAAAGTAGTCCTCTGAACAGAAGACCATCACCATATACAGGAAGGACAGAAAAGGCACAGATTTTATATATATATATATATTTTTTTTTTTTTTAACCTTTTTACGTGTGCATACAATCCACCCACAGGGAAAACGCTAGAACTGGCCTGATCTACTTGCCCATTTTCCTACATCCCCTTCTGCAAACTTCTTGCAGTATTCTTCTTTCCAGGCAGCCCAGCCTAATGTGGTTCTACATCCTCACCACTGCATCAGAATGGTCTTGACCTATTCATTCTCCAAAGTCCCTGATTTAGAATTTCTTACCTTTTAGTCCCATATATAGACACTTATTTTGAAAATGAGTCTGTTTATCTGGCATAGTGTTTCTCACCTTTGGCACTACTAACATTTGGGGCTGGAAAATGTTATGGGGGCTCATTTGTTATGAGGGTCTCTCTCACTCTGTAGGATATTCAGCAGCATCCTGGGCCTCAACCCACTAGACACTAGTAGCAACTCGCCCACACAAGCCAAGACAACCAAAAATGTCTCTGCCAAATGTCCCCCAGGGGCAAAATCACCACTAGGTGAGAACCACTGATCTAGCACAACTGTTGTCCAATGCAGAAATCCCCTCTACCTACCATGGGGCACACAGAACAGATGCTGTGTAGAAAACCCATACCACATGTCTCTGAATAAAAACTCACACAACTTTTCAAAGATCTGAAAAAATTTCCATTATAAACATAGCTAGATCTCTTTTACAAAGACACACAAAAACATTAAAGTTGTATCAAACAAAACAAAAGCCTCTATCCCCCTCAGTATGACTGATTTCAACCAACATAGAGGCTGTCAGTTCTGGTGGGTACCAGACTGCCTGGGTTCAAAACCCATCTAGCTACTTCCAAGCTTTGGGACTTTGGTTAGTTAAGTTTGTAACTCCTCTATGCCTCCATCTTATTATCTGTAAAACATACATTAATACTACTGACTGCCAAGAGCTCCTAAGACGTTAAAAATGTTAACCCAAGCACAATATCCCGTAGTGTGTCTGGCAGTTCATTTGCTGCCGTTTCCACTGCAGCACCAGAGACGCAACTGAACTAGAGGCTTGTTCCCGGCAGTGGAATGTGTGTAACAAGGAACGTGTGATGTGACAGCTGTACTTCTGCCACTGCAGACACCAGTCTGTCATAAAAGAATGAAGCCAACATGCAGTGAAGGGTCACAGAAAGCATCCTGACATCATTAACTTTTGATTCTACTTGTTCTGAAGTTCCCTCTGCCATTGCCCTCAGTTTAGCTGCTTGGTTTCCTCTGGTTGAAGGATATCTTAGTTTCTTTAAACTAATACCCACTGAGCTAGATTTTCTGCCACTTACATTTAACGGAACTCTCATTTCAGATGAATGAATAAATCTAACTTGAGAGATACCAAAAGACACAAAATATTGTTAGAGTTCATATAAAATCTGATCCAAATACTACTGGTATATTTTAGAGGCACTATTTCTAAATAGTATATAGTTTTTTAAATAGATATAGTTTATTGGATTTTTTTGATAGATATAGTCTTGGGGGGTTTGTTTCATTTTTGTTTTGAGACGGTTCCTTCATATGTAGTGCAGGCTGGTCTCCAACTCATGGTGATCCCTCTGCCTCAGCCTCCCAAGTTCTGGAGTACACCACCACGTCTGGTTTCAAAGTAAGTAATAACAGAATCTATTAGAATAAGAGTCTTACTATCTGAATTTAGGAGGGAAAAAAAGGCTAAAGAATTCTCTTTTGAATCATTTTCATTGTAATCTCTGGGTTTAAACTATTATAAATGTTTACTAAATTAAAAATTTAATATAAATGTAATACATAGAAACCAGAAATAGTTTACTTCAAGAGTTTGTGGAATTGCTGGTGGAATTTTGTGACTGTGAGCTCTCATGTTAGATGTTTGCTTCCAAGTGAAGAAGTTATCTAGAAAGGAACATGCTCTTCATAGCCAGTCATCTGTGAAGTGTATGTCTAAGCTAACGAAAGGCACTTAATAAACACATTAGACAATTTTTCCACAAAATATTTGAAAAGAAGCTCCTTATAGAGTAACAGATGCCTAAAGAAACAACTGTAGGCCCTAGTTACTGTCCTGCTTCCTCTGCCTTTCTAGGAACTTCTTCAGAGATGTTACCTTCGTAGAGAGGCTATGCCCTACCAACCATCTCTAAAGTGGCTGCATCCACCAGCCCATTATATTCTACTTTATCACCCAACTATGCTTCAGCATGATTACCACAGTCTGAATGACAATACTTCTTTAGTGTCGACTTTCCCCATTTCCTGCTTATAGTAGGTTTTTGTGGGTGGGGACTGAAAAGGCAGGGGAGGATGGAAAGCTCATAAACACACTGCCCAGCAGTACTTTCTTAAACTCAGCACTATTTTTTTTTTTTTTTTTTTGTGGTGCCGGGGATCGAACTCAGGCCCTTGTGCACTCTAATCACTGAGCTAAATCCCCAGCCCCTAAACTCAGCACTATTAACATTTGAGCTCCACAATCTTTGCTAAGGGGGACAGTCTGTGCCTGACAGGATGTCCAGCAGTATCCCAGACTCCGCCCACTTGGTACCTTGTATCTCCCTGCCGCCTACTAGAGACAATAGTATCTGGTCAAACATCCTCAGGAAGGCCAAACTACACTGTCAGATCTGCCTGGCAATCATACTACATATCCCCAGGACGACTTATATATTAAAAAAAAAAAAATCTCAAGCCTCCAGCAACTTGTCTTGTCCTCCCATGCAAGAAATAACCTCACTACCTTTATCTCACACATGGGCACACACACAGAAACATGCTCCTGTCTTTTCTACTCGGCTTCTTCACCAGTAATCACATGCTCCACCTTCCGCAGCTGTTCCCTCCCAAAGAGGCAACCTTTCCTCTGGGCACTGTCCTTTCACTTGCTTTCATGCATCTGAGGACTTCACATCCCCTCTACTACATCACTTTTCCCGTCCTCTTTAAAGTAAGCCTCGCCAAATGAGCTGCTTGTAGTTACATCCATCTGCTTTTTCAACTCCCACCCTTCTGACTTATTCTGATCTAACTCCATTACCTCAATGAAACTGTCCCTGTCAAGGTAACCAAAATCTGCATCTACCTAAAATTAAAGGGCAATTCAGCTTTTGGCCCAGTTTATCATTCATTCCTTTCAGAAAAACTTTCTTCATGTGACATTTATGACAGCATGTTCTAGTTTCCTTCCTACTTTATAGTTTTTCTTTCAGTACCCTTCCCTTTGACATATATGCATTTACTTCTTCCATTTTAAAACAAAAACATATCTTGATTCCATTTCCCTCAACAGCTCCCACCCTCTTTCCTTGCTTCTCTTTGCAGCAAAATAGGGCTGGGGATTTAGCTCAAGCGGTAGAGTGCTTGTCTAGCAATCGCAAGGCCCTGAGTTCGATCCCCAGCACAAAAAAAAAAAAGTCTTCCATACTCACTGCCTTCTCTTCCTCTCTTTTCCAACCTAGATTTTGCCCCCATACTCACACTACTAAAATTGCAGAGGCAAAGTCACCAAAACTTTCATGTTGCCAATTCCAATGGTCAAATCTGAAGCCTTCACCTTACCACCAATCAGGATAACTGACACTCCTTCCTCAATGCACTTTTGTCATTAATTTAAAGGATACTCCATTTCACATGCTCCACCACTTCACCACTCTGGTCCCTTTCACTATCATTTCTTGCCAGGATTACTTCAAGGGCCCTAAGTGGTCTCCCTGCTTCTATCCTTGTCTCCTTCTGTAATCTCTTATTATAAAAGGCAAAGCAATTTTTAAAAAATATAAATCCGACCACACCCTTCCTCTGCTCAAAACTATGCAATGGCTTCCCATCATACTCAGAATAAAATCCATACCCTACCCACTCAAAACCCTATCTGATTTGTCCCTGCTCACTCTGGCCTCATCTCCTACCACTTTCCATGGTAATGGGGTTCATCTCAATAACAGCTTTCTTGCAGCTTCTCTAATGCAGCAAGATTCCCCTCTCCTTGGAACCCTGTATCTCCTTTGGTCTCTTTCCACGGACCTTCCGATGACACGCACTTCACTGAGCACCTGCTGGAACCTACTGAAGATATCACCAAATTGACAGGCTGTTAAAGTACAATTACAGAACGCATGATACATACTGAAAAGATTCTTCTGATCAATCTACTTCACAAAAAAACACAGACATTAGGTAGATGCAATCAAAGCTGAAAGGCACACAGAAATTCATTATGGTTTTGCTAGCTTGAAAATCATATCACTTCATTACAAAATCTAAGGTTTAAAATGAACATTTCTTCAGTGATTGCAGAAAGCATTAAATATAAGCCAAAATAGCAGAAACTTTTTAAGAATTCAAATTATGTCACCCTCACTTAGTATGTCTGCTTCTGAAAACATTCAGGCATTGTATCTTCAAACGGTTCACAAAGTCTACTTACTGAACTGTTTTATAAAACTGCACTGTCAGAAAATGCCACTAAAAGAAAACTGGCAAGTGAGAAGCAAGAACATCCTTCTTTCTGTTTTGTAAGTCCTGTAGTTACATCTTCCCACAGCAAAACAGCTAGGGGTTTAAGCTCTGGCTTCTCGTGAAGCTCCCAGCAGCAGGGCAGCACCTGACCCCTTTCAGAAGCCTGAGCCTCCAGGCCCATGGGGCTCCTCCATCAAGCTCCTACATTCTCCCCAACCTTTCTCTTCCCTTTCATTTCCCCAGCCCTAGAAGTAAATGTTACTTCCTCCAGTTTCCACTAATAACTAAGTCACCTCAGCAACCTCCTTTGGCTCACTATTTTATTTCTACGAATAAATTCAACTATCAAAGCCTCTGTTTTAAATGCCTGGCGACAATTATGGTTTAGATCTAAAATGTCCTCCAGAAGTCTCACCTTTAGAGGTGGGTCTGGTCGTCAAGGACAAGTCACTGGAGATGTAACTTAAAAGGGTGTATCCTCATCCCTGGCTCCTCCCATCTCTCCCTGATTCATAACCACGATGTGAGCAGGTCTCCTCTGTCCGGCCCTTCGAGCACGCCAGTTTCTTCCTGGGAGCCAGTCCACCACAGACTGAATCCATAGAAACCGTGAAGCAAAATAAACTTCTCCTTTAAGCTTCAGGTTCTGGCTATTCTGTTCCAGTGAGAAAGGTGACTAAAACAGCAGCTCCTACTTTCATGGGTAGAAGGTGAATAATATTAGAGAAATTCTAGAGAGCAGCTTAATCCTTTACCAAACTACCTAACTCATACTTATCAGTACTAGTATAGCTATTAATGAAGTAATCCTTTGATTCTCCTTTCTTGGTGAAATGTAAATGAAGAAACATGGACAGCAGGACTCAGCTGGGTGCCCGGCTACAGTACTATCATAGTAGCACTAAAATCTCAGTATGAATCCCTAGCAAAATACCATGTATTTTACTCTATAAATTACATGCAATTAATAAGCTACTTGTCTTAAAGAAATGTGATATGAACAATGGAACAAAATTTAGGAAGACTGATTTCTCATCCTATTACAAAATGTGTGACTTTACACATGTCGTTTACTTGTTAGACTAAATTTCTCACATTACTGCTGGCTAAGATACATGTTATGCTGTTATCTTTCCTATGCTGACATCTAGTGGGGACACTTTAAAGACTTTGTATTTTGAAATGAAAACTCTTATTTCAGCTATTTTAAATTAAACATTCACTAGGATACCAGGCCATGTACAATTAATACAATATATTGAGAGATTAATATATGGAAGTGAACCACAATAGTATCAGGCTGTCATGGCATCTGAGTTTGATTCAAAGATTACCTCAGAGTATAGACAATGTACACACGCAATTTTATCTATCAGTTCTGTATGACAGCAAATTCTTCTATGAAAAATCTAGTTCTAGGTATTTAGAAGTGTTTGACATACTTAGAAGTAGAAGCAGAAGAGTAACACTTTTTGTAAATAGCTTTTTTCTTTTTTCGGGGGAGTGCCAGGGATCGAATTCAGGGTTTTGTGCTTGTTTTACCACTTAAGCTAAATCCCCAACCCCTGTAAACAGCTTTTAAAAACTGATGGGAAATACTGTGTTTGGGTTCAGAATTACTAAGTCACCCCTGTGAACAGCAGAGTATACTTGTTCACTGGGTTGAAGGAGGTGAGAAGGAAAAAAACTGCAAAAGGTTTTTCTGTTAGTATGCATTAGAAAAGTCCTGCTTAGCTACTGCTCCTATTTTACATGGATTTCCAAATACTGTAAATATTGCGTATATACCCGGCAAATACATCCTAATTTTATAGTATCCAATTTCCAGATGGGGGAATGGCCAATGTATGACAAAAGTAGAGTTAATAAACTAACATTTTGTATACTTTGTGTTAAAATTTATAAAGGCTATTTTCTGAAAAGGACTTTGGGAAGTGAAATTACAACATCACCTCTAAGTGACACATGTGCCTCTATCACATGTGATATGGAGAGAAGGAATTGAAAGAAATGAAGGATTCTAGGCTGGAATGCTCCTACTCAGAAGACACTTTCAGATATAGCCACTATTACATGTGTGTAGTTTATTTACTGCTACTGTGTATATAAAGTTAACAAACATGAGTCCATATGTGGAACACTTAGTCTTTCTTGATGTTTAGAAAAAGTGTAAAAAGCATGTTAAAAAGCAGAGATAGTAAATAATACATTTTGTAGACAGCCATTTGTTACAATTAATAATAAAATACTGTCCTTTGGAAATGGAATAATCAAACCACTTCTCTGAGCAGTACACATTATTCTATTTGTGCTAGTTCAGGGTGGAAGGAAGAAAGCGAAGTACAAAGGGCAAAAATGTGTTTTTGGTGCAGACTGACCATATTCCTTTTGTCTGTGTACTTTACTTTGTGGAGTACATAGTTGTATATAAAGGACAAAGGAGTCCTAATTTACAACACCTAGTCTTTATGTTAAGAGGCTGACAGTGTGTGACAAAAGCAGAGTTAGTAAATGAACATGTTGAATGTATTTCATGTTAAAATGTACAGGAAAGGGGCTGGGGATTTAGCTAAGTGGTTACAGTACTTGCCTTGCAAGCACAAGGCCGAGTTCAATCCCCGACACCCGCCCCACCCCCTGACACACCAAAAAAACAAACAAACAAACAAACAAACAAAAAAACCACTTAGGAAGTGAAACATTAAGGTCCCCTCCAGGTACTTCATATGCATATATCAATATCCTGGGTTGACAGAGCTAGAGAAGGACAAATGTTCTAGGACAGAATGCCTCCTGTTTGTAAAACACTTTCAAGTACAGCTTTTGTATACAGGTATATAACTTATACAACACTACTATACATACAGTGGGAAATTTAAGTCCTTCTTGGAACATCTAGTCTTTCGAGATGTTTAAAGTGCACACCTGTGAAAGTTAAAGGCTTAAGTAACGCCCTTTAAGCACTTTTTGTTACTTTACAGGAATGGCTCCGTTTTGGGACTGGAACCGTGTAAATTTCATGTCTTGGAGGGCATGCTAACTGTTCAGTGGGGAGGGGATATTCAACATTCTTTGCCCATCAAATGAGTTCTGGTTGTCTAGCCAATGTTCTGTACACACATTTTAGTTAATACTGCTGGATATTAAAGGATATATCCTAACGCCCAAATTAAGTTAGAAGTAGCAAAAATGATCTATATAAGTATCCTGTTGTTAGTTTTTAGAACTGTCTCTGGAAGTGACTTTTGTTAAAGGTACCTAGTAGAGCGGGATGTGGTCCTGAACTTTGTCACTGGAGTGGTGAAGCAAGAAAAGGGAAGGTGAGGGCAGGGGCTCTTGGCTAGATTATAACCATAGGTTTATATGTGCATTTTCTGTAAACTACTTGGGCTCACTGTGTACAATGCTCATACTCTATCACACAACATCTAAGTTTTATAGATATCCTGAAGTGATAATGTATGATTTTAAAAAAGCAGAGCTAGTGAATTAGCCAACTTATAAGTATCTTTTTGTTGTAACAGAAAAGATGCTGTCTTGGACATGGAATTGTTGACCACCCCTGGGCAGCAGGTATTGGGATTTGTCATGAGGCTGGCAGCAGAGGGGCAGAAAGAAGCATACAGGGGAGCAGTGTGAAATGTGTTCAGTCACATTCTGGTGAGAGCTGTTGGTGTGAGTGCATCTTCCGACTATATTACAGAAATATGTAATTCAGTGGGAACATACCATCTTGCTAATATTTTAATTGTAAAGATCTGTTAACTCAGAAACATGCTTGATGTACTGTTGCATTACATCTCATTTTAAATTGAGCACTAAGGGAATGCACTATTTTAATTATAACTCTGCCAATGTTTCCATCTAGAGGCCTGTTGCCATTTCCATTTTCAGTGAAAATTTTGTCCCCAAGAAAGGTAGGATACAATTTTTTTCTAAAAGATTGAGTTGGTGCAGTATATTCTTGGTAATCAAGAATACGCCAGTAGCTTTGGGATTTGGAATTGGCGAGTATTTGTGATGTGTGGAAAAGCATGACACACACTATGTTATCTCAGTCACACAAAATGTCATATTGTGTATGTACATGCAGAGCCTAGAAGGATATATGCGATGAAGCCGCTTATGACTGTGAATGATTTTGTACTGTGCTTCTTGTGCTTCTCTGTTTCCTGTAATTTACATATTAACTTTTTAAAAATAAAGATTATTTTAATCCTCCCTCCAAAGAAAACTAAATCAAAAAACTGTACACTACACCATTTAACTAAATAACATTAACAATACCCGTTACTTCTAGGGTGGAAATAACCATCAGATCGGGTAATTTCAAAGGTATAAGTAACCTTCTAGTTCCTCAATTACTGGTGAATGCTGAACAATTACTACAACACGAATCCTGCCCTCAAGAATCACAAATCCTTGTACCAGGCTGATTCCAGGCTTAAATTCACTCACATTTTAATTTCCTCTCACTGGGTCCAATTTTCACTGACCTCTTAGAACCAAAGTAAACAGTTCCTGTACCATTTAACAAATCATTAAATATCTGAAGTGTCTTCAAAGATACTGAAGTCTAAAGAACATAACCCATCAGACTCTATACATATACTCACATATGCAAAAAATTACAAACAAAGACATTTCCTCTCTAGTAATTATGAGGATTACCATCTGAAGGACAATAAAACTTACAAATGATTATTTAGGAAATATGTTAACATTATAGACTGAAGGAACTAAGGGTAATAGAATCATTCTCCCCTGAGTGACTCTACCTTAATTTTCGTATCCAAAGTGTCTAGCAGAGGGCTTGGATGCTATAAATACTAAATGAAGGTGTAAGTTAATGAATGAAATCTTACATATTTGATATACTATGGCATTATGTGTGGTCATAAATAAATGCACATAATTCATCCAGAACAAACTGAAAAAAAGTTTAGATGTTCCTGAAAGAAATTAATACTAGCATTAAAACTTTCAAATTGAGAATCTCACAGAAAAAAAAAAAATTTGGAAGTACGATTATTAGGAAAAGACAAATGACAACTAAGAAATGCCCTTCAATAGTTGGATCTGTTTCAGCCCAGCACAGTGATAGCGAACCTTTTAGAGCGTTCAGTAACAGCCCGCTGCAAGCACGCATTCCATAGGTTCACCGCCACTGGCCTAGCACAATACAGGAATTTAATACAAACTACAAAACTACAAAAGGGCACCAATGTTTCCCTTGTTCTTAAATGTAAATTAACCTAACTCAACTTAAAATCATTCTCTTAAATATAACTTCTCTAGGCTCATCATAATCACACAGAATTTATAAAATCAAGGGAAAACATTTTTCTCTTCTTGGTAATATTAATTTTTAAAATAAAGACTTGAATAGTTTTATACACTTACAGAACACTATTTCCTATAATGATAAACAGAGTGCAACAGAGATCATGGGTTACATTCTGATCTTACTGAGGTGGCCATTAAAATTGAATATCTATCTGTATTTTTTTCATTATATCCAGTTGAAGGGTAGAGACAAATCCCCTGGGCAGATTTTTAAAGTACACTGCAAATTATTTTCGAATAACAAAGTTCAATACCACTGACTAAATAATACTGTAAAAGCGGATTTAGAGCCAGGCATGATGGTGCAGGCCTATAATCCCAGCACTCAGGAGGCTGACTGACACAGGAAGATTGCAGTGCCTTCGAGACCAGCCTGGGTTACACAGGGAGGTCAGGACCAGCCTAAACTACATATCAAGACCTTCTCCCAAAAAAAAAGTGAATTTAAAAGAACAAAGGCTGATTTCCAAAAAGTTGTTTTCTTAGTACTGTGGAATATGCTAATTTCTGAACCATTATTAAGAACACAGTATGCAAATATCATACAAAAATTTTCAACTAAGCATACCATTTAATTCTTACAGCTCCTGAAGTTTTGCATAACATGTAAGAGAAACAGTATTTATAAGCCTAAATTTATTACTAAGTTACTTTGAATATTTTAACCACATGTCCAAAGTTGCTGGGAGGGAGAAAGAAGAAAGGGAAGTGAAGGGAATGAGAATGGACAGAAAACATCAGCACAAACCAAAGGTTTGTGAAATGATTTGAAATCATGTAGCTCAAATCCTGAACTTCATGAGAGAAAGTGAAGACTACAGAAGTTTGGTGACTTAGGCAAAAGCAGTAAATGAGTAAAAAGGCACAACTTTTAAGAGCATCTTTACAACACGGCATCAGGGCCAGATCACACTGACAGAAAGAATTAAGTACCACCATCACCACCACAACAAAAACAGTGCAGTCAAATACCCTATTGTGTCACTCCAAAACCAACATTAATGGTGTC
Organism: Hystrix cristata; assembly: GCA_004026905.1. Lineage (NCBI taxonomy): Eukaryota > Metazoa > Chordata > Mammalia > Rodentia > Hystricidae > Hystrix > Hystrix cristata. The sequence goes on from PVJO010007610.1 coordinate 74,697, forward strand.
CATGCTATCAACCAAGCTTCAACAGACAAGCCAGTCCCTAAATTCGGTCACCAGCTGCTGGATAAGCACCAGAATTCAGTGGTACTATTCCAGGTTCTTCCTCTCACAGGCTGACACAGTATTACTATATATAGTTGATACCACAGAAGGAAGTCCAAGACATTTGGTGACTTTCTGCAAGTTCTTACGTTTTCTTATACTTTGAGATCCCGAGCATCAGACCACTAGCTGCATTCTCCCAATGCAATTATGACAACTGTTAAAAACTTTCAGCTTTTCACACTAATATACATATACACTATATCTGTGTATTTTCTTTTTACACATTCACGCTCCTTAAACCTGAAGGTAAGTTCTTTGAAGGTGGGTACATTCCAAAGTTTAACATCTATTTTGTATTCCCTTCTCTACAAAATACGCCATCTCTACTGACCAGCAATCAGAATCTTCTTCAAAGTTATTGCACAAACTTCTAGCCTGTACCATTAGGATATTTTAAAGGAACAGATATGCAACTCTACTTCTTTGAGCTGTTATATAGGACATAAAACACTATTTTACTCAAGTATGATGAAGAAAGTAAAGTCAAGCCAACTTTTCACTAACAGAGGTTCTCAATCTCAGGGCCCCAGAAAGAATGTAACCAATAATCTATGAATCTGACTGAGAAGATTTCTCTATATGAAAATGTGTAACTCCTTCAATTATGATTATAGCCTATAAACCACTGTAATATTAGAACTACCCATAAAGTTGTCAGTAATTGAAATTACATTTATCTATCACTATTTCAAATTATGGTGAATAGCAGAATTATTCCTAAAGCTCACACTCTGAGAAACATTACTCTATCACAAACCTGTATTTTAAATATCTCTTAACAGTGTTTCAATCTAACTGGTTTCCTTTTTAATCTTACACATTTTACTTCATACACTCATGCATCACTATTATAATCATTATGCTGGGGCAAAATATACAGACTTCACCAGATTACCAGAGTCCTTGGCACAAAAACTAGTAGTTGAGGACTCCTGCATTGTAACATTCAGAGTAGGTGAGGTGGTAACAATTCTGAAGACCCATTCGTGATAACTGTCATATCAGCTCTAATGGAATGACAGGATGGTTTTGAAATGTAGATACATGTCCGATTTATGACTAGGAAGAGCACAAAAAGACTTTTAAAACTGATTGTTTCTACTTAAAGAACACAAAGTACATCTATAAAAAGATACATTTTCAAATACCTATTAACTTGTTATAAGTAAAATAACTGCAGGAAAAACAATGACAGAATTACAAACGTCTAAGCATTCAGGACCCTTTAATGGTAACTACATTTTTTGTTAAGTACTCTTTACTTCAAAGATTTTTTTTTTTAAAGGACCAAAACCAGTAAGTAATAGGCAGAATTTTTATTTAAGGCAAAATATAAAGGTGTCTTCTTTTCTAGTTTCCAATTGGGGCTAGAAAATATTATATTATATTACTAAAATTATGGCATAGACTTTTATTGATGAACTATACTGGTGATAACTAAAATGACTCATAAAGGAATTCAAAGAAAAGCACATACCTCTCCTACTGAAAGAAAGCTGTAAAAAAGTTCTAATTAATTTACATTTTCCCCACTACTACCTATTTTAAGCCAGAAACTAGAGTGTTTCTGAGATATTTTTAGTAGTTTAATATACAGAATATCTTCCTTAAATATATTTAACCAATGCAGGTGTTTCTTTAAATCATAATTTTTTAATTATATTTGAATAATCATTTCCCCCAAAGACGTATTTACCTTCAGCCAGTGCTGGTGATTCTGTCCTTGTCCTTCTATCTGTTTAAAGAAAGAAAAAGGAAGAAAGTCTAAAACATTATTATACTTTGAAACAAGTTAATTACAGTTAATTTTAAAAATAAAATCTGTGAATGCTGGCACATGATTTTATATATTTCCTTGAATTAACTTAACCACTGTTTATAGGAAGATCTGCTCAGAATAAGGAACCATGTTAAGCCCTGAAAAAACAACAATACATGATAAGACAAACTACATGTCACCCTCAAGACACTCAAACACCAACAAATATCCTAAGAAAAACACAATTCTCATTACAGATTATGAAACAAGGTATGACAAGAGAAGCAAAATTGGTTACTCCTCTTTATTCTTGTAGCTAGGGTCTAAAATTATCAATACATGTTTATATACTTTTATCACAGTTTAAATTTACTATCAATATATTAAAAATCAATTTTACTACAAGTACTAAAATCCTTATCCCATGACAACTGATTATTAACCATTTGGAAAAACTCAAATTAACTACAAAATCCTCTCTAGGCTTAGTTTAACTACTTCAAGGCCTAAAATAATTTTAGAGAAAATGAAATTGAAGATTAAGTTTCTTATAACTTTGCAACTAAGTAACTAGTACACAAAACTAGTACAGTTCAGACAGAAAGAAATACCTGACTAATGTAACTACTCAACTTTCTTAATTGTTTAGTCTATCATTCAAATTCTAAACTTAACAAACACAATTTCCATGCATGAAAGTGTTGGGTAACATCTTGAAGAGTAGAGGTACTGTGTTCCAAGATGGTAAATGATCTTAACATGCACCCTGTCTTCTAAAGGCTGAAATGTGGTCTTGTGTCTTTTTGGGTTTTTTCGAGGTTTTTTTCTTGTTTTGTTTTGTTTTTGATCAACCAACAAATGCAGTAAGACTGCCAAAATTTAGGCTCCTCTGGTTTAGACATTATGATTCTAGGGGAAGAAGAAAGATAGAGGCTTTCTCCAAAATTCCGAAGCAGTGTCCACTACCTGTTCGTTTCGGACTCCTTACTTTGGATCAGCATGCTAAGGCTAATTACCATATTGAGAGGTGGGGATGGAGGGCTGCACTGTAAACTGACCCTAACGACCAAAAGGACCTATGGGTGATGCTACACATAGGAGGCAGGAGAGAGTATACCAAGAATCTAGGGAATTCAAAAGGCGTAACCATGTCCAGTGATAACTCTTAAGTAGGCAACTGCAGCAACTATGCCATAAATAAAATAAACAACCAAAAGTCTTAATGTTTAATAAGATAAACAACTAAGTGTCTGTCCAGGTCATTCTACTAGGAAAATGCCTGCTGAAGTGCTAGCTAAAAATCTAGAATAGGGAGTGCAGAATTGAAATGATGAATGAACCCTGTTTCATTAACTCTCTTGTTGTCTAAGTCTACCATGGAAACTACGGCCAGCTACCACTTTGAAAGGCTTTGCAGTAGGCTGGACATAGTGGCCAGCACTTAATGGGAGGTAGAAGGGAGTTGATGTAAGATACCGCTTGTGCCTGCCTTGTGTTTTCCACACCACCTGAGGCATCTCCCCTTGGCTGTACACTCTGGCTCACTTTCTGCTTTGGGCTGTGCATAAAAGATACCTAAAACCAAGATATATCATGTACATGTACAAAATAACCACGTTGAATATGATCATTATGTATACAACGTACCATTACATGTTCTTGGTTAAAAAAAAAAAAAAAGAAAAGAAAAGGAAAAAGAAAAAAAAAATGCCTGAAAAACTCCTCAGCCACTCCGAGACAAATAAAAACCCAGAAGTTGAGAATGTTAACACCATGGGGAACACTTGGACAATGGAGGGATGGGACTTGTTAGACAAACACTGCCTCTTGTTCCCACTCAAAGGCATATTCTTCTTGTCTTCTCAAAGAACTTCCACAAGATCAACCTCCAGTTACTCACAGAAATGACCAGCTCAACAGTACACTCTTGGATTGGCCTTCCCTCCTTTCTGTTTCACTTGCCCCAGTCCTCCATATTCTATTTCTTATTAAGAGGTCCTCAAATAAACTGCCCACAAGAAAGCCCACTTCAGGTTCTGCTATTTCTATGAAAACAGGTTAAGATGCTTGTCTTTCAGTATATCATACTCCCTTCCCTTTTCATCTTACCTCCTCACTGGATGCTTCTTCTTAATTGCCTTTTTGGCCCCTCAAATTCCTGAAGGCTGACATGCCCAAGGCTCAGGCCTGGGTCTGCTGCTTTCTTTGCAATTTCATTATGTCTCGTGGCTTAAATAACGTATCAACTTCAAATCTCAAACTTTCATGTCAGTCTACACTTACTTCCCCTCCAACTCCTTACTCATACAGCTACTACCTACCTGCTCAATACCTACAATGGAATGTTCAAACTTAACACACACACAATTGAACTTATCTTCCCTCCCCAAATGTGATTTAGCTGTCGTCTACCATCTTAGGTGACAACAACTCTACCCTTCCACTTGCTCAGGTTAAAAATTCTGGATTTCTCTTCCACTACCCTTTGTCACATATTCTGTATTACATCCAAACTCTCACTAACCCAAATCCTTATGCATATCATCTCCTTCTAACTGGAAGTTAGATTTACTATTCCTTTTGTACTCAAGAGGCTCTAGAACACAGACTACAAAGTTAAGTATGTATAGGATTGGCCAAACCACCTGAGACAAAGTGCTAACTAGGGCAACCATGTATGTTTTATCCAAGCAGTGTTGTTACTCTTAACATGCCACGCTAAAAATGCAGGTGATCCAGTGCTACCATATTCATATCAACAGATCTGGGAAGTTAGCAACTAATGCAGTAAGTTTTAGAAACACCCAGTACGCCAAACGAAAGCGTCTAAGGGCTATATTTGGTTAATGAAGCATCAGTTTGAAATTTCTGCTCTAAAAATTTCAGTGTCTACAATATACTACGCTATTAATTCTTAACAAATCACTTTTCTCTATCACTTACGGCATTAATAGGAGCTACTTAGAGTCAAAGCCTAACCATTGTGGTTTCCTCGAAAGCTCTTCTTGGATCAGTGCTATTATAAATAGAAAGAATAGTTTATTTTTAACTTTTTTTTTAAACCAATGACAAAACCTCTTTCCCTAATGCCCACTGCAGCCACTCAGAATTAAACGAGTGGCTTTGGTGAGCCACTTTTATAAGCCACAGGGACAAACAACTGCCATGTACATAAAATCACAAAGGGAAAATATGATTTATCCTGCCTAATTCTTAATAAACCAAGACCTATTAAAAAAAAGTATAATTATAGTTACCTACAGAAATATCAAGTCATAAGCAATGAATACTAGATAGTATTTAAATTGAATAATCCAATAAATACTAATACAATTATAACGAGAGACTTCAGTGCCCCACTGTCACAAATAGATCAACTAAACAAAAACTTAACAAAGAAATATCAGAACTGAATCAAATCTGCGAACAAATGGACTTAGCAGATGTATACAGAGTGTTCCACCCCACAACAACAGAATACACATTCTTCTCGGCTGCACACGGGACGTTCTCCAAAAGAGACCACATACTAGCTCATAAAGCGTGTTTAAGTAAATGCAAGAAAATTGAAATTATACCATGCATACTGTCAGACCACAGTGCAATAAAACTGGAATTCAGTGGTAACAGAGAACAAAAATACCACATAAACACTTGGAAACTAAATAACATCCTTCTGGACAATTGCTGGGTCACAGAAGAAATTAAGCAATTTATTCAGTTTAATAATAATGCTGATACCACATACCGGAACCTATGGGATACAATGAAAGCAGTACTACGAGGGAAATTCATTGCATTGAACTCCCACATCAGGAAAACAGAAAGAGCCCAAATAAACAATTTAATACTGAACCTCAAATATCTAGAAAAAGAAGAACAAATCAAACCCAAAGCTCATACGAGAGAGGAAATTATTAAGATCAGAGCTGAAATTAATGCAATTGAGACTAAGAAAACAATACCAAAAAATCAATGAATCAAAGAGTTGGTTCTTTGAAAGAATAAATAAAATAGATAAACCCCTAGCCACTCTTATCAAAAAAAGGAAAGAAAAGACCCAAATCCGTGCAATAAAAAATGAAAAGGGTGAAGTCACAACTGACCCTATGGAAATCCAAAGGATCATCAG